>WSYH01011733.1:0-20251 GCA_036426205.1 Ascaphus truei
AATACACCACAAAAAATAACGCATTTTTTATCTGATCCAATATTTTTTAACAGATCCGACAAAGAATAGGGCTAATACCACATTTTATGGTATCAACATCCCATATATCACATTCTGAGGATCGAGGGTTTTGTGGCAAATTGAAAATCCAACGGGCATGGATTTAATTTTTTTACTTTGTTTATGTTTTTGCCATTGGCCTTGGATTGTGTAGTTTGTTTGGAGTTTTTTTTTTTTTTTCTTTAAAATCGATTTTGCTACTAGCCTTGCATTTATTTTTTATGGTTTTTGATTGGGGTTCTTTGTTAGCCATTGGGCTTGGATTGTTTTTATTTTTTATGGTTGGCCATCAGCCCTTTATTGGGTTTTCTCTTAGTGCCTTCAGCCATGAAGAGGAGGACGGCTTTGATCCTGGCTTGGGTAAGTAATCCAATTGATTTTCTTAAGATCAACATTGATTGCCAATGCAGCTGTCTAGGTCCCCATTGAGGGCCAAAGTAGCTACAGTGTCAATCAATGGATTTAAAGGCTTTTTTTTTTTTTTTTTTTAATAATACTGTGATATATACATATACACATACATATATATTGCAGCCAGCGGGAATAAAATGCTTCAATCCCTGCCTGGAAAATAACCCAATGCACTCGGGCAGAAAACAGTCACAAACCTCAATACACCCGGGTATACCCGAATTCGTGGGACTAGCCGAGCTCAAATAAAGTGTGTCGCCATTGTATGTCTTCTTTAAACACAGTCAGCATTGGGAAACAAGCTGGGGGTGAAAGTTGTGATTTACGGTATGAAATCCCAGACGCTAAAGATTAATTTGATTTTCATATGTATGGAGAGCACTATTTCACAGTATAACTGATCTTTACAAATAAACATAATTGTACAGTAGTTTGGTAAATATAGAAAAAAATGAAAGTTGTAGTTTAACTTCCTTCAGGAATCATATGACTAGGGTCTCACATTTGTTTCCTTTTCTAATTTCATTTATGAAGGCCAATAGAGGGAATATCTGTATCCCTAGACCAACATATGTTGACTACCTTTATACTCAATGAGTGCAGAAAATTAGGGACCTGCTTGACCACCCACTAGGGATATTTTCTGTCAATACATTCTCCTGTTGCTAACCAAAAATGGTTAACACTTACTCTGTTAGCCCAACACTCCTTTTAGCTCCGCCTACTTATCCAAACCTGCCAATGGCAACAACTTTCCAGAACATTCCATGTACCAAGCTTTCCCGCTCAATTAATAAATCCTTACTAAATCAGGTTATTCCTCAACGGCAATCATGATCCCTATTGCTCTTTATAAACAACAGAGGTAATCTAACAATTTGGATGACTAATTAATATAACACAGCAGGGGTCCCTGGCAGTCCCTTTCAGTTTGAATGGGACTGCCAGGGACACCACTGTTAATCCGATGGGCCATTAGTCTGTCTGCAGAAATGTCACTGAAATGTTGCAGCATTTACCCAGGATGTACAGTACCTGGGTCTTGTTGGTGATTGCCCCAGATTTGTTTTAGAATACTCGTCGGCACTACAGTACGCTTCCCTGTTTTGGGGGAAGGGGCTAGGCGTCAATCAGCTACTTTGAACCTATTTGACGTGCCTCTGTCCTTAGTTTTGGGACTTGCTTCTTGCTTAGAGCAGTCACACAAATACGTCATTGTTATACCATTACAGAAACACAACCTTCTTGTAAAAAAATAATAATTACTATGGTAACTAGAAATGGAACAATGTGGGGAAAGTGAGTAAGTTATGAGAAATGGAGGATGCTTATTGAATTTATTTGATTATTTTCGTACTTCCCAAATTCTGACTTACTTTGTAATCTTTTTCTGACCTGCCAAATGCATTTGATTAAAACATTCAGACACAAAAATCAAGTCATGTACCTAATGCTTCTGTTTCTTTTTAGTTGTATAAGAGAAAGATAATTTGGCATCAGCTTATTCCTTTTATGAAAAGCGCCACTGCCACATGTCTAAGCATAATTCAATCTTAAACTGCAACCATAAATTACTCCTTGGCCATTTCATACAGGTAATGGGAAATAAAAGAGCTATTTGTGTAATATTGGTACATTTATCATATGTTTTAGCACCATTTATTGCTAAATGCAGAATGATGAAGAAATGGTCCTATTATAATGGAATAACTGTTATAAAAAAAATCCTCAGAGACAGCATGAAAGCTTCTATTAGATAAAACTATTTGTTCCTTTAGTTTAATACATATTTTAACAGCCGTAGGGAAAATAAACCCTTAAAACTAAATGGTCATGATTGCTATCCATTTTACAACTTTTTGTTAGTCATTCAAATAAATATGATTTTTATAAACTATTTCCAATGAAACGTTTAACAGTACATTGAGATATTTATAATATATAGTGGCTGAGAAAATAATTGTATGCATGGAAAAGTACCCCACAGAAACACGTTTAATTAAATACATTCATTGCAAACGTAAGAATATTTCATTAAAAGGCGTTAAAACTAATTTTACACAATAGTGTTCTGTTTGCATAGAATTTGCCTAGCACATATTCATACAGGCGTCATAAGGATTCCTAAACCAGCAGTTTATTTTAGGTTTGTTATTCGTCAAGTTATTTCTATCCTGAACCAACATCAATTCTATAATTTCTTCATTAGTGCCCTTTCACAAGCAAAGTGCCCTCAATTTCACCATCTATTTTTTTCTTTTCATGATAGGTCTTCTGACAGCGAGGTATACCGGCAAAACCATGATGATGGCATAAGGTTGAAGAAGACAGAAAGCCCTGAGGTGATTAAGGGCAGGTGCGGTATGACTACCTGCTGAGGGTTCCCTCTAAAAGGGTGTTAGGGGTTAATGGGGGTGTTAGACGGGATATGAGGTGCTGTGTTGTCTGAGGGGGGTGGCTTGTATGCTTATTGTCTCTTATCTTGTTCCGGACTCTCTTTTCAGACAACCGAATGGAAGAAGCCCCACCCTCCATCCCTGTATTTTGGGTTTACTTGGTTGGATCAATTGTCCAGATGTGGCAGTATTGTGCATGCTAATGTATCACTATTGGGCAGCATGGTGGAATGGTGTAATGTTTGTTGTGGGAACCTTGCCGGTTTTGCTCATTGGACATCTGAGGCTAATGCGGCAGATATGGGAGTGACCTTCCAGTAATGTGTTTTGATCAGTGTTAATAGGCTCTTAGCAGAGGTAGCGATTTGGGGTTCAAGCCACAGGTATCCTGGGAGCTGTATTGTGTGTGGTGATTCAGAACAAACTGGTGGGTCCCCAGGGAAGTTATGTATTGGTTATCATATTGTATTTAATAAATGCTACAGTATGACAATTTATATCCACATTATGGTATCAGTTTGTTTATTCAAGGTTGGGAAGAGGGGACAAAACTGAGGCTGGGTAAGTCAAGCTAAAACACAGTCAACTTTGTTATGGTTCTGCTAAAAAAAAAAAAAAAAAAAAAAACATGCTTCATTTTCATGTTATCTATGCTTACATTTGTTTAATGAAACCTGTTACACTGTTGTCAATAAGTTGTCATGGCCCAAGGGAAACTGCCCCCTTATGTCAACTTGGAATACAGAAAAAATTTATCTATGCATTGCTAAAGAAACATATTTCCCATAATATAAAACAAATAAGATAGCGCTCAAACCCTATAATGTTCTCCCAGGGGAAGCAGGCATCACGTGATCTGCGAAAAGGGTTGGGAGGAGTTAAACGGTAAGCAGGTATAGTACGAGGTGTCAAAGGAGATCCAGGAAGCCACCTGTGACACTACAGTGATATCACTGGAGTGATGGAGGGAGCAATCGGGGGAACTGGGAAGACACCAGTCTAAGGCTTGTTCTATAGTAGGCGCGGGCGATGCGAACGCGCGTGTGCGTGATAGACACTTTTTGTGTGTACAGTCCGTGCTGCCGGGAGCGACAGGTTTGCAGTGTGTGTGTATATGTGTGGGTATGTGTTTATATATGTGTGTGTATATATATATGTGTGTGTGTGTGTGTGTGTGTGTATATGTACATGTAGATTGTGTGTTATTAATTTATTATATATTTTTAAAATAAAAAAAAGACACGTTGAGAATAAATTACACACACATACATACACACATACACACATACACACATACACACATATACACACATACACATACACATACACACATACACACATATACACATGACAGCTGTGGTAGCGTCGTGAATACTTAGTTTTCTGAATATCCCCCGCTATCGCCCGGCTCCACGCTCACTACGCGCGCGGCCCAAGCATACAATGGCTGGCTAACCACTGCCCCCACTATATTACGGGCCTTACATTGTTACCTGCATGGCCCTAGCTGGAGTCACCTGACTCATCTGAATGCAATTTTCCCTTTACTACTGTATATACGTGTAACCCATGTTCTCCCCCCCCACCCCCCCAGACACAGATGCCATATCTAGGGTGTAGTAAGGGCTGGCTACATGTATGTTGGTGGTGCATAACTGCCGGTAACAGGAGGGCCTTAGTCTCCCGCGGTGATGTCGGGGATACAGGACCAGGCTTCTGGGGTATATGCCTCCATCTTCTCCTTAGCAACGGTGCAGCGCCTCCATCCTCTATAACTTCCCAGAATGTGGGGTAGGACCCTTATAGAGAAATAACCCTGGTCCCAGGGTGAATGTTCCAGAACACACACACAGTCTGATGTAAAACCGCAATGTCTCTTTATTGTCTCTTATCACAGCATCAGCACACAGTAGCCGCAGTTCAGATACAGCAGCAAGTCCTGTGCAGCAGGCCTTCAAATGTATTGGTATTCCTCCTCTCCTTCCCTCCAGTAATGTCTCCAGACAGGATGGTCTGGATGGGGCCTCAATACCCCTGCCTCCACTTCCACCAGGGTTGGCCCTGTGGGTGAGGCTAGATCTCCTTCCCCTCACCCCCTGAGCAGGGTGAGGGCATTGGTCCACCTCTATATAGGTCTGTCCTTATCTCCTCTCGGTCCTACAACACTTCAGACCGCACATTCTCCTAAGCTCCCATCTGATGCTCCCAGACTGACCAGCTACCCGCGCAGCTGTCACAGGGTCATCTCTCCTTTCTCTGGTTCAGCAGACACACTGCTCTCCAGAGACTCCAAACTCTCACAGACCTGACAGACAAGACTCAACTCCATGCAGAACTCACTCTCCAACAGACTGAACTCACACACACACAGGGCAGCCTACTAAATAGACTCAGCCCCGCCCCCTATGATATCAGCAGGACCTCCCCTCTGTCTAGCCTGCACAGAGCTCAGGGGCCTGCCTCCACCACAGAGGCGGGGCTTGGTGAGGGGGGGAAAACCCATGGTCACAACTGGCGCCTGCCCTTACCAGGGCTTACTCCAGTAGTAGAAGTAAAAGTAGCCCGTTCTGTTTACAGGGGGCTACATACGTATCGGACCAAACAGGGAGGTTTATCCTGAGATGTGAGCACAGGCAACCTAGAAATGTATTACTGTATATGGACCACAGGCGTGCCTGGAGAATCTTTATTTTACTGAGACTTGTACTAACCAAAGACCACTTTAAAAGCTGTCATTTATTTATTAGTATATATCTCCCTATTTCTAACTTGTTCTACTAACCAACTACTGTATATGGGCTCATGGATCTTTAAATTTTTGCTATTTCCATAATACTATTAAAATAAATCAGAATCAAATTCTGTTTATTAGATTGTATATTGTGATTGTAAACTAGAAGGTTCTTCCTAATCAATCAAGTTACAAAACATTTACAGTATATATGAACCTGTATATAACTTGTTTGTGACTATAACATTGTCTGACAGTATGTCACTAGTTTTTGTCTGATTCCTTTGGAGATTTCTAGCAATACTGAACAATTTTATGAAATTTGAGATATGGTAACAACTGGAGGTACGTTTTAACACAGTGGTTTTCTGAGAGAGCTGGAAAAGTCACCTACATTGAATTACTTTAAATGTGGACATTTGTCATGTAAATATTCATAGTCCTAAAATATTAAAAGTCACTTTATTTTAGTTTGTCAATTAATAATTAGTGCATCTCACAAGTAACTTTTAAAACAGATTATCTCCGTTTGCGATTAAATAGAAACCGTTAAATGACCAGAATGTATTGTGTCATGTAAAACCATTTACCATTGGTGCATGTTACAAATACTGCACATTAGCTCTGGCTTTGGAGGTTGTTGTTGAAGTGCTGTCTCTGGTTTGCAGAGTAAGGCAAAACTACACAAGCAATGAAAGACTTTTCATTACAAGCCATAGAATTCTATTGTTTTTGTGCTATGTTAGCAGATCACTCAGTTGGATAAGTATTGCTTCTGAATGAATGTGGTTACATGGTGGGATTATTAACAATAGACCTATTTTAACTACTTGTAAGGAGGTTTTGTTTCCTATGTTTCACAGTTAAACAAGAGTTTACTAAAGCCAACTGACCACCTCAGCATTTTAAGGTTGCTTCATTCTACATTTGAAGTAGTTTAAGGCTTCAGAAAAGGGAAGGAAGAATCAAGTGAGAATCTAAAAATAGCATTCTTATTTCTTCTCTTAGAGATTGTATTTTGCCATAGCCATTTTGGCGCTCTGCGCATTTTTTTTGGTGCCTCCCCCCCCCCTCGCTAGGGTGCCCCCCTCTTTTTTCTTAAACAGTCATTATAACCAACGCGTACACTTTTTCTTGTGTTTTTCTTATTAAAAATATGTAATTGTCTCTTGTATCTCTCCCTCTCCCCATCCCTTCTCTCTCTCACTCAATCCTCTCTCCCTGTCTCTGTCCCTTCTCTCTCTCACTCTCTTCCCCATCCCTTCTCTCTCCCCTTCCCTCCCCTCTCCCCCCCTCTCTCTCTGCCTCGTCCCCCACTGGTGCATGCCTCCTACTCCTCCGCTGCTGCACGCTTGCCCCTGCTGGGAGTAGGACACATCACGCAGCAGCGGAGAAGGAGGAGCAGATGGTAGATCGATAGTCGCGGTCCTTCAACGTGCCCCCAATTGTTCTAATTTGGAGTAAAGTACATTGATACATTTATGCTAAAGTGAAAAATGAAAATGATGCTCTTGGTATCAATTTTGCTGTGCCATGATGTCTAAACCCCAGAGTAAAGCATGTAAAATGGAAAGTGAAATTAGTAACAGTCTAGAAAAATACATGTAGTTCTTCTGCATCCTAGCAATACATTCAACAGCTACAGTATAATCCTTCTTGATGACTAAATGAATCAATAAGGATGTGCAGATCTTTTGTTTTTCCCTCATTAATTCCTTTCGACCTAATTTTCTTAATTGATGTTTCTATTCAAATCATGCATGGCTTCTGAAAAGAAACTTTAGCTGTACATGGTTAATGTATTATTCTGAATACACGGCTGTTAGATTACACATGTTGATACAGAAAGCATGTAGATATTTGCTTTGATAATAATAGTTCTGGATTGCTCTAAATCTGATTTACAGCTATGTGGCAATTGAATGGTTGTTATCGTATCCATTTAATTTTACTTATTTCCTTTGGAAAATGCAATAGCCCAGGTTTTGCCGGAACTCAAAACTCTGTGGTAAGGACAACTGCACAGCAAGGTTAAGTGCATTCTTGTCTTCAGTAACAATAATTACCTTTAAATAAAAAAAAGCTGTTTTCAGATTTGACAGTTAATTTACTAATGAATATGTGCACTTAATTTATAATAAAGTAATATTGACCAGAAATAATTCAGCACTGATACTCATCTGGAATTATTTTATTGTTCAAGTCTTCTATTAAATAAATTGGAAAGGATTAATTTTGCAAGACGAGATTGTCAGAGACTGCTGCATAAACTAGATTCATGTCAGCACTAAATTTAATTATTGATCGCAATACAATAGTGCTGAGAATATCAATCCCCAAACAGTTTCCAGTAACTATCAGCAGATTCCAAATATAGAGCTAAAGCGAAAGTGTGATTGCAAATGACTACATTTTTAATAAATATTTCATTAATAATTTCAAATTTCAATTTATCATTCTATACGGTCTTGTTATGATTTTTAAAGTATGGACACATAATTAATATTATAGGAGTCTTGTATGCTGTTTATACAATTTATTCTACATATTCTTCATCTTCCTTCTCACTTCTGAAGTGTCAAAGTACTTCAAATGCAGAATTAACTAGCCTTAGAAACTGCTGAGGTGGTCCTGTTATGACTTACAATATGAATTCCTCATCATTAACATGCTAGGAGTCTTGAATACTGTTTACACAATTATTCTACATTGGGTACAGTGCTTATATGTTGCCACATATTTTTAATCATGATAAACACATTGTTTTCCAAGAAATAAACAAAAAAAACACTATGTGTAGCTTTTATTATAAAAACAATAACAGCAGTAAATACAATACACGGCATTGCTATATAGATAAGCTCAGCTCTGTTGGTACTCCCCCAAATATTTTTTTTTTTAGCATTAATTATAGGTCTAATTTGCTGTAAATTTCTTAACAAAGGATTTAAGTTTACATGCAGGTACCCTTCTCAGTCACTAATAGATTCATAGAAATTTGAATCAACAACCTTAGTCCCATTCATTTGAATAGAGCGGAAACCCTTGTGCAACACAGGGGCAATAGCTTCACGGCATAATGAATATGGTAGGTTATATCATCTCTTCTGGGTTAATAGGACATATGGTACTTGGCCACTCATGGTCAAAGACACCTAGTTGACAATGTTGTGCCATGTGCAATTTTGGACAAGTAATTGAACACAGCCCTCCAGAACAACAGTATTTGCATCCTACAGTGCACCCTATTGGCATAGGAATGTTCCTGAGCACCCTCTGGTAAAATAAAAGTAACGAAGTAAGTTGTTCCAGACTTAAAGGTACAAAGTAATCAGAATTACTGTTCCATAAATAAAATGGGGACACTCCTAAAACTACTTAAATAGTGTGTGGATAATAAATAAATGTTAAAACAGCAATCTTCCCAACCCCCCCCCCCCCCCCACCAATTAATTTTTTTAACCTTATCTAAACCAGGGGGGCATTCAGAGCTGATCGATACCTCTCCTCCCCCCACTTCACTTTTCGCATTATACAGTAGATGAGATTCAAAAATCCTGTGTCCATTAAGTTCAACCTATGTTAAATTCCGACGATGGAGATGCTCATAATATATTTGTATTTACAATATATTGATCCAAAGGAAGGCAAACAAAAAACACCAGTGAAACATAATCCGATGTCTTGTAAGGGGAAATATTAATTCCTTCCTGACTCCCATAATATGATATCTCTAGGATCAACATCCTTCTCATTTTTACATATTTCTAAAAGGATGCCTAACCTTTATTTGAAGATATCTATTGTATGTGCCATTACACAGTCCATGGGTAATAGATTCCACATTGTAACTGCCCTTACTGTAAAGAACCATTTCCTTTGTTCCTGGTGAAATATTCTTTCCTCCACCCTTAATGGCTGTCCCAGTGTTTTTGTACTGTCGTTGGGATGAATAGTTATTTTCAAATGTTCTTGTATTGACTATGAATATATTTGTAGACAGTTATCAATCATATCCCCTCTTAGATGCCTCTGTTCTAATGTAAACACATAAAAATTAGCTATCCTTTCCTCTTAAATCATGTTTCCCTTCTCTTTACTAATTTGGTAGCTCTTCTCTGTACAAGTCCATAACGTCTTTTTGTATGGAGTGGTCTTCAAAACTGTACTTCATATTCAAGGTTTGGTCTTACTAAGGATTTATACAGTGGCAACATTGTGTTGTCTTTCCGTTATTATTTTTGTTTATTTGTAAAGTGTCGACAAAATCCTTCTGTAGAGAAATTAAATCCTGCTCTGATTTCACTACCTTACATAATTTAGTGTCATCGGCAAAGATGGAGACTTTGCGCTCTACGATAATTACATTGATATTTGTAAGATTTTTTGTGGCACTTTTGACCAAAAAAAAAAAGAAGTCTAATATAGCCACGCGATCATGAATAGAAAGTTGTAACATCTTCTCCTGATGACACTGAAACTTTCTATAGGCCATGAGAGTGAACTCTGATATTGGAGCTACTTTGCATCAGCCAGTTCGTCTCTCAGGAACCAGGGTTGAGGTAAGATTTTAAAAAAATTATGTGCAAACAGAGGTGATTGCTGTGCTACTGCTCCTACTGCTCCTACTGCTGCTACTGCTCCTGCTGCAAAAAAATACAGAAAATGTACATAAACTAAAAATAGTATCATTGATTTAGCTAAAGTATTTTGTTTCTATAGTTCCGGCCATTGCTGGGTTGACGTGTTCCAGACATGATAAAGACACACTAACTGCATTAACATAGCAATACAAAAGTACAAATTCATATTTCATAAAATCAGTCTTCTCACGCAGTATATTAATATATGATCACCCTTGAAAGGCAATTCTGATTTTTAAGTGAAAGCTAATACTTGTTGAAATAAGAATACAAACCATGCAGTTTTAGTGGTTGCAAGAGCAAGAGGGTGTATGAGTGGTTCAAGAGGTTTGCTCATGGAAAAGGAAATGCTTTTGTAATCGGTATATTGAGTTTCACACAATGTAATGGCACTAGACTATTCTTAAAATTACATTTACTAGAAATGTGGATATTGAATTTGTAGTGTTATTTTTTACAACAGCAGGCTCACACCATTAAAATTACAAATATCAATTTTAATAAGTCTAAAAGATCTCCAGCTTTAAGATTTTCACAAAATAGACGTCTAAAGCAATAGGGTTAATAAATAATAATTAACTCATACTTCGCCATTAACGAGAAAACAAGTAACATTTTAATGTTTTATAACACATTCACAATTAAAAATAATACAACTTTCCTTACAATAACATTGACTGATTGGGTGGGTGGCTGGGTGATTGACTGACTGACTGGGTGAGTGAATGAGTGAGTGACTGACTGAGTGGTTGACTGGTTGGGTGCGTGACTGCCCGGGTGGGTGGGTGACTGCCTGAGTGGGTGGGTGACCCCAATACATTTTAAAAAGACACCGACCACCCCAATACATATACAAAAGACACCCACCACCCCAATACATATAAAATTCAGACTTACCTTGGGGATGGTGTCGGAAGGTGGGCAGTGGGTGCGGAGGGGGGGCAGTGAGCACAGGGGCAGTGGATGTGGACGGGGGGGCAGTAGATGTGGAGGGGGGGCAGTGGAACCCAGGCCATGAGACCACCATACCAGTTTCCCCCAAACATCTCCCCTCCCCCGCTCAAACAGCCGCTAAGAGGTGGCAGCGGTAACCGGGGGAGCGCTGGGAGAGAACCACCTGAGGAAAGCGGGAAGCCGCCAGGCTTTGTCTTCACTCCCCCGGCCCATCTCCAAACCTGCCAGGGCAACCACAGGGAAACGTGTGCCTACCTCCCACTCCAGGCAAAAGCCACGGAGACAGGGGGAGGCCATTCCCCCCCACCCCCCTGAGCCTACCTCCCACCCTGGGCAGCAGCCGTGGGGATCACGGGCAGAGGGGGAGCACCAGGGATCATCTCCTCACCTCAGGCAGCAGCAGCGGGCAGAAGGGGGCAGAAGGTGGCAGAAGTGGGCAGAAGCGGGCAGAAGGGGGCAGCAGCGGACAGAAGGCGGCAACAGGCTTGAGGCGGGAAATCTGCCTGCACTCTATTGCAGCAGGCACCAGAAGTACTGGACTGCTAGAGGGCGCACCGAGGAGGGAGGAGGGAGGAGGGAATGCCAGGAAAGCCTTCGCTGGCCGCAGAGCGTGTTGGCATCTCAGCGGAGCCCCTGGGACTGCTCCATGGAGCCCCAGGGTTCCGCGGAACCCTGGTTGAGAAACACTGCTTTAAATATAGAGGTTTACTTGCATTTTCAGATTTTTGCTTGCGCCAGGCAATCTGTACAATATTTTATGACAATTAAATATTTCTAAATGAATTTAATTACATTCATACCTTCTTTAACCCTTTAACTACCAGAGTGATTTGAACCGCTAGCCCTTCTCAATGTGAAAGGGATTATATATATATATATATTTTGCTTTTAAACTTATAACTATCCAGAGAATCAAATTTAAGCACTGTACTTTACAACATCCTAGTAATTATTCAAACATCATTTATATATAATACTAAATTGTGTGAAAGAATATGGAAGTGTTGGGTTTTTTTTTTTTTTGGACAGGTAAGCCAGTAATTATTTTTGTTAAAATATTTCCTTGTTACAAACAATAATTAAAAAAAAATACTGATAAATGTTTCAAATAAGTAAATTGAGAAATATGAAGGATGATTGGTAGATTCGTTTATGATTAGATTTTTATTGGTTTGGTTAGGAATACTGGCTACAGAGCACTGTCTGTGCAAACAGAAGATGCCTAATCTAAATGTAAACATATTTACAACTAAACGTGTACAAAGCCCTTATGTCAAGACTTGTTAGATCCATAGAACAGAGACTCAATTACTGACAAAACAAGTGTCAGCATTTACTCTGTAATTTTCCGCAGGGAATTAAACCAACTATTAAAGCTGCAGTCACATTAGGCAAAATATATTGGATTTATAAAGCTACATTTCATCTTAAATTTACCTACTTTATTTTTAAAACAGATAGTTTATACTAAATAAATAGTTCAGTTTTTTTCCCTGTTTTTCTACTTTATGCCTTTTTTTATAGTTTTTTTAAAATTCTCTGCATTCATTGATTGCCATGGGAACCAGTGATGCAACCATGCAGCTTGAGGAGATAGAAAGGGTTAGGAACATCTCTCTTCCCAATAGTCTGGAATGAATCCCCTTGGAAGCACGCACACGTCACTGGAGCGCATTATAATATTCATATGCGTTCCACTGATGGCCTCAAAGAACAGGCAGCCATTTTATTTCACCAAAACTCTGTTTATTTTGTATTCAGCCCACGGGCAACGGATCAATCTGCAGCTTACAGTAGGTGATCACATTTCCATGAAAGTAGAAAGCTTGCTGAATTGATTAAATAATAAAAAAAAACTAAGCCGTAGGAACTGCTCATTTAGTAACCTGAAAGAAATCATAAATGTGAAAAATTCCTTCCCATTTTTTTTCATTTTATTTGAGTTTCAGGTGTGAAATTGTTTTGAAGTTTAGACTTCAAAGTTTAACTGTACCACTTTCAGTATAATATGTAAGTGGAGATGCCCTCCATATAGATTTTGCTTAGGATTTACCTAGCAGAGGAAATAATGTACTGCAATTGTAAAGTTGAGGTGATTGCAGTTGAGTTATAGAAAATCTGACGGGTTGCCATTTTTAAAGCATTCCTACAAGATGGAAAACGACTTTATTACTGGCGACTACAATCCAAATGTGGGATTTAAAAAAATTAACTGTACAATTAGGGTTAAATCTACATATTTTTAGATAATCTGTGACTACACGTAACACCATTTTGGTTAATGATTTGAATATACCCATGGCAAAGTTATATTTGACCAAAATTTGTCAAATGTATCTTTACTCGTTTTTCTCTTTTTGAAGGTTTTTTCTACCTAGTTCTACATTGGAGCATGGGGAGAAGGTATAGTACAATGGTAATGGAACGTTTACACCAATAAATCTGAAGATATTGATACTGTACTTACTGTCCTTTATGCCGCTGATGAGCAAGCAAGTTTGTGGTGCTGGGACAGTGCCTGCCGCAATGTGACCCCTCGCAGCATAAATCCTTTGGTAACATGACCCCCGTTCATGACAGCGGCACCATAGACATTAAGGCTTTCTACATCTGTATTAGGAGTGGTGCAGTAGGTGTTAGCATTTTTATTTAATGATGTATTTTGTTGGCTACCGGTTTTAATTTATGTGTTGCCTAGTAGTTGTATTAATTAATTGTTGTGTTGGTAACTGCTTTTATGTATTGAATGTATTGTTTGGCTAGTGGTATGATTTATGTAATTGATTGCCTAGTGGTTTTAATTATTTTATTGACTGCCTAGTGATTTTAGTGATTTTATTTATTTAATTGATTGGCTAGTGATTTTATTTAGGTAATTGCTTGGTTGGCTAGTATTGTATTGTATGTCTTTATTTATATAGCGCCATTAATGTACATAGCGCTTAGTGCTTTTAATTTTTGTTTCTGGGGGTTTAGGTGCTTGTTGTATATATTTAATTATTGTGTATTTTGGACATTCATGCTTTTGTATTAGGGTGACCATTGACTGCTATAGTAGCTTATCGTGCCCATATTGTATGGGTTTGATGTACTACTATGCCAATCAATGGGTACAGGGTGGGTATAGTAGGTCCGGGGGGGAGGAGCCTTCCAGGTGGGTAGTGAGGGATGGTGGGTTAACCCCTTAATTACTATAGCGGTTATAACCGCTAAGGGGTTAGGGGCCATTAGATTGTATTTTTTAATGTATTCTTGCTGGCATCGGAGGACATGGCCCTGCAGTATGCTGACAAGGACACCCTTCATGATGGCAGGGGTAAGTAGAAAGGTTTTTATTTTCTTTAGTTATGCTGCCTGGCTAATGTTCTGTTTAATAATGGGCAAATGATCTATTATCCAAATCTGGATAAATAGTTTGCACAAAAATACAGAGGTAAATTAGAATTTTCACAGGTTGTGTTAGGACCTGCATAGTTGTCATGCCGTGACCTGGCTGAAGGCTTATAACGCTTTGGCCAAAAAGTTTAACTACACTGGCGACCGCCTTTAGTCTAAATCGGCTAGATCCGCGATTTTCAGATTATCCCGGTTATGTGCGGTTTTGTGTCGTTTTTGCCCGGAGTGAACTGCGTTATTTTCGCGCTCGTGATATTAGCATTTTATTCTCGCTGTCTGCAATACCGCAATGCCGAGTAAAAACTCAGGGGGGCATTTGCGAGCTGTTGTCTTGGAAGTCTAATACCTTCGCGGTTCAACCTATGTCAGTACACAGTCTGTGTGTGCACGCGCAGTAATTATAAATTTGCATATTTAAAGTATACATGCATTTGCGGTGCTGTGCTGCTGTACAGTACTGTATGTCTTGTTTGAAAATTGTTGAAATGCATAGGCGTGTACAGTACTGTAACAGTGTCACATTTCTGCATATACAGCGCTCTCCCCTCGCTCAGGATAATTAACTGCACTGCAGGGTATTTCAACTTCTTATCTTCTGTGCAATGCAGTACATCTCTCCCACACCATTCCTTTGAACTTATGTCTGGTTTCAATCACATTCCTGCTTGACAGCAGAAATTTACTGCGCATGTGCCTGTAACTTCGTCCACCACTGCTTGCTTGCCTGAGTGAGTGACCAAAAAAAAAATTAAGAATTTTTTTTTTATTGTAATTTTTTTATTTTTATTTTCTCCACAAGCCTGCAAAAACCATCTTACTGTAGCTTTTATCTGCGACCTTGTGCGTTTGACTGCACATGGTTGATTTGTGTACATTTTACGTACTGTATTTGGGGGTGTATTATTATGATTAATTGCCTTTTGAAATTAAAGTATGTCTTTAGCTTTGAACTTCATGCGGCTGTCTTTAATTTTTGGAATCTTGCCATTGTGTTTTGAATCCGTCCATAGCCGAGCTTCAAAGCCTCACTGCGCTTGCGTGTAATCCTTGTTCAGATGGGAGCTATTTAGCTGCTTAGCTGCTTACTGCGCATGAGTCACCCAATCCCCCCCTCTCCACAGAGTCATTCGACAGACACCTGCACAGAATCATTAATTTTCTGAAGTTAGTCATTGTGTTTTTAATCCGTGCCTAGCCGAGCGTCAATCGCCTCACTGCGCCTGCGTGTACTCTAAGCCTCTTTGAGATGGGAGCTAGCTGCCCCCCCCCCCCCCCCCAGACACAGATGCCATATCTAGGGTGTAGTGAGGGCTGGCTACATGTATGTTGGTGGTGCATACCTGCCGGTAACAGGAGGGCCTGAGTCTCCCGCGGTGATGTCGGGGATACAGGACCAGGCTTCTGGGGTATATGCCTCCATCTTCTCCTTAGCAACGGTGCAGCGCCTCCATCCTCTATAGCTTCCCAGAATGTGGGGTAGGACCCTTTTAGAGAAATAACCCTTGTCCCAGGGTGAATGCTCCAGAACACACACACAGGGGCCTATGCAGAGAGCAGCGAATTTTAAAATTGGCGAATTTATTAAAAAGTAGCTTTTTTGGAGAGTTTTATTCTCCATATGCAGAAAAGTGCGAATTCTGCTATGTTTAACATGGATGCGTGTGGCGAGTTTAAATTGGCGAGATGCGCGCTTCAGAAACGTGTAAAAACAGATTCGCGCCTTTTTTTTCCCTTTGCAATGGCCGCGAGCGGCAGCTTCTTGCCAGTTTTTTCTGGCGAGGCAAAAATGAGACAATCGCGCCATTTTATTGGCGCGAACAGCCGCTAGATGCCGTTCGCGCCTCTCTGCATACGGATATTTTTAAAACTGGCGAGATTGAGGTTCTCGCCAGCCGCGAGGCGAGTTTTACAAATAGAAAAGAAAAATTGGCGCGTTTTTCGGAACTCGCCATTTTCTACTGCATTCTGCGCGATTTTCTCCAAAAAATGGCGAATTTCGAAATAGCGCTGCTCTCTGCATAGGCCCCTTAGTCTGATGTAAAACCCGCAATGTCTCTTTATTGTCTCTTATCACAGCACCAACACACAGTAACCGCAGTTCAGATACAGCACCAAGTCCTGTGCAGCAGGCTTTCAAATGTAATGGTATTCCTCCTCTCCTTCCCTCCAGTAATGTCTCCAGACAGGATGGTCTGGATGGGGCCTCAATATCCCTGCCTCCACCTCAACCAGGGTAGGCCCTGTGAGTGTGGCTAGATCTCCTTCCCTCTCACCCCCTGAGCGGGGTGAGGGCATTGGTCCACCTCTATATAGGTCTGTCCTTATCTCCTCTCGGTCCTACAGCACTTCAGACCGCACACTCTCCTCAGCTCCCATCTGATGCTCCCAGACTGACCAGCTACCCGCGCAGCTGTCACGGGGTCATCTCTCCTTTCTCTGGTTCAGCAGACACACTGCTGTTCAGAGACTCCAAACTCTCACAGGCCTGACAGACAAGCCTCAACTCCATGCAGAACTGACTCTCCAACAGACTGAACTCTCCAACAGACTGAACTCACACACACACAGGACAGCCTACTAAATAGACTCAGCCCCGCCCCCTATGATGTCAGCAGGACCTCCCCTCTGTCTAGCCTGCACAGAGCTTAGAGGCCTGCCTCCACCACAGAGGCGGGGCTTGGTGAGGGGGAAAAACCCATGGTCACTACTGGCGCCTGACCTTACCAGGGCTTACTCCAGTAGTAGTAGGATAAGTAGCCCGTTCTGTTTACAGGGGGCTACATATACATACATATATATACATTATATATACATTAATATATATATATATATAATATATATATGATATATAGATATATATAGCAACTGTAAAATTACTGTATTGTTCATTTGCATGTCTTAGACAGGTCTGCACCCTGTCTAGACATGCAAATGAACATACAGTATTTTACAGTTGCTTATGCTTACTGTGGAGGGTTTTTGTCACTTTTTTACTCTCCATACATACATATATATATATATATATAACATATATATATATATATACATATATATATATATATATAATATATATATACATATATACAGTGTTCGACAACCTATACATTTGCTCGCCCCGGGCGAGTGGATTTAACCCCCGGGCGAGTAAATATGCCCAAAGCAAGCACACGTTTGGTACTAGTTGGCGAGTAGATTTTTTTGTGTGGCGAGTAGGTTTTTTGGTGATTTGTCAACCACTGCATATATATATATATATACATATACATATACATATATATATATATATAATATATATACATTACATTACATATATATGACCCATCATACACCCACCACACACACACACACACACCACACACCACCACACACACCCACACACACACACACACACACACACACACACACAGTATACATATGTTTAATGTGTACTGTTTAATTACGTATTTTTAGTATTGCTTTTCAATCACATTTCAATCACAACCCAGCAAAATCTTTCTACCACTAAACAGAGAAATGTTGGTGTTCAGAGGGGGGGTTTCATTCCACAAATCAAAAGGTACCACCATTGCACCCCACAACATACAACTGGCCTCTTAGTAAAAGCACTCTCCATTACCTTTTTGACAGAATTACTGTATGCAACCGCAGGGGATTATTGCTACACAGCAGGAAGAGCATATGGTCTTAAGGGGGTTACCCCCCTTTCATGTTAGTGGTTACCACAGCTGTTTGAGCCCAACAAGACACCGGGAAAGTGAAACTTGATGCAGTTCCTACGTTGGCCTCATTCCTGTGGGCTTGCAGCCCATCATAAGATTTAAGTAAGCCTGCACTGAAGGGGTAAAACAAGTCATACATTAGAATTAGATGCAGAGCGTAAGGAGATTTTTAACGCACTCATTTTACGGAACATTGACGTCAAATTTTTCATACCTCATAACATGCATTTGCTACCTTCTCTACTATAACTAGTTTAACATTTTGCAAGCTCAAATGTACATGGGGCAAAAGAGGTGAAAACTTCCTTGATACACTGACACTTTCAGACACGTCAAGTCTCGTAGGAAGTGTCAGTTTTATAGGAAAAACACCCGCTGCCTCCATTTTCACATAACTTCCTTTATCTCTTGCTATATCAGAATGACTAAATCATTAATGTGGTTAAGAGCAACTGTTTAGTTATAGTCTAGTTTGTCCTAATCTCACCAGGAGACATTTGGTCAAGTGTCTGAAATTTCAGTGTCAAAAACACATTGGCCATTAAAACCTAGCACCACTCTTTAAATGAAGGTATGAAGGTGAATAAGAGGTTAGTTCTAAATTAAGTGCAACTGCCCGTCTATTGCCAAGATCAGTTTCAGTTCCTGTCTATCAGTATAGTATTCTGACATTTTGTAACGAAATAAATTAATTAATTGAATTCTCTTTGTAATTAATCAAACCAGAAAATCACATTATTTTGCTTGAACTGAACAAGTTTAGTGACAACTGTTTCATTGTAAAAAATAAAATAAAAAAGTTCACTATTTCGCCGTGGTACAGTTCTAACCTTTTTAACCTGGCGGAGTATAATTTCAGACACACCCAGCATTAGAAGTACACAATTTATGAGGTTGGTATCTTGTATTGCAGTTACTTTCCGATATGCAACAGGTCATCGACTGTTGAAGCTTTTAAATTAGGACACGTCTGCAGCTTTGGAAGTTTCCATACTGTGTGTGGTTAACGTACAGTAATATGAAACACACCAAAATCTAGTCCTCATTCCAAAATGTAGTTAGGTGCGTCGAATGTGAAACAGAATAGGAAGTTTGAGTGAATACAGATTTCAATTGAGCTTTGTTTAATAGCAACCAATTTAAAATGTTTATAAAACATTGAGCAGAAATCTTGAGCGCAGTGTATATATTTTAGAATTACTTCTACAACAGTAAATCATCCTAATTACATTGCCTCAGTGTTTGCTCCATTATTAATTCCCTTGTTTACTATACTTACCAAAACCTTCACTTGAAAATTATATGTTACTGTATCTCGTGACCAAACAGTTTTTAATGAATAAATAATAATACATAAATAATATATAATGGTTTATAATGGGGTTAACTGATGTTCTTATCTAGATCATAATACTGCATTTGTATTATGCATTATAGCACTGATAGGTTATACACTACAGTATATGTAAATGCATGGATACCTAAATTGGATGAAGTGACGTACTGTACACAAGGAGATACATTTCAAGCTAGGCTCTACTGCATCAGAAAGAATAGGTTACCTACTAATTTTTCAATTTGTACATTTTCAACCTAGATAATTTTTATCCCCAAATATCACCATATTATCTCAAAGTGTTCATAGTTACCTTTTCACCCACACCTCGAAAAAACACTTTAAAAGTTCTTTCCAAGTTTCCCTCCAGCTCTGCCTCAGCAACACCCTAGGGAAAAAAACAATCCATATCTGAGCCTTGTACATAAGTAACTATTATTATTTTTTCTTCACAAAATTAGACATATGGATAGAAGACCATTGATGTACAATCGTATGGGGGAGTTCTAAAGTGTAACAGCACAGCAAAATAAAATTAATGTTCAGAGACGAGTGACAAATGGTTTATTAGAAAATTCACTGCACTATCTTGGCTGCTTTGCTAA
>WSYH01011734.1:0-20247 GCA_036426205.1 Ascaphus truei
ACCACCCCAACCAAGCCCTAAAGTTCTCCTCACTAGAACATTTAGAAACTTTAACCACAACAGTTTCTGGCTGACCTTACCAACTGTCCTTGGTACAGAATCGACTTAATTCCTGACCCTGATTCTGCGCTCGACTATTTCCAATCCTGCCTGACATTTTCAGTGACCATGCAATAGTGTACTGTGTAAGGAAAATGAAACCACCCCAACCAAGCCCTAAAGTTCTCCTCACTAGAACATTTAGAAACTTTAACCCACCTGCAACAATAACATCCTGTTTTGAAATGTTACTTTCTGTATTGCTCTAGTTTAAGGCTGCGGCCATGGGACCTGTACTCTTTGCGGTGACGTCAGCCCGCTTTTTAGCGCCAGCGATTAGCCAGGGGGCTTGGCTTTGACATCAACTTGCCCGTGTTCGCCCTCATTTGGCAACTGCTGACCTTGCCGTCGCCCGGGTGGAATCACACATTTATAACTGGTTCCTCCCCACGCTGGACGCATGCGCTATCTGGCTTGATCATTGCCTTAAGCTGGAGTCACACCCGCGCATGCCACCAGCAGCCTAGATCTGAAAGTATGGCCTGATTGTTACTTTTCAAATTGGAAACCGTCTGGGAAAGGATGTACATAACTTTAATGACTTATTACCATTTAGTTTTTATTTGTAATATTTTCTTTTTTTTCTGCTAATACGTCAGGTCCAACATAGTTGATACTTGACATGGTATAAATGCCTTAAGCAGCAGTCAAAGGCAATATCCTACATATGTTTTTTTTGTTTTTTAATATGGAATCAGGTTTACTATGAGAAAATCTTATAACAATTTAAAAAAAAAGGAAAAATTTCCTATTTTACAATTTTTTTTTATTTAATTATGCTATGTAAAAGCATTTTGTTCTATAGCAGCCATTTACAAGTCAAGTCACATTCCCTTCTGAAACAGCATCACCTTTTTTGAGCCTTGCCCCCTCCTAGCAGTGAACCGAATTGAACTATAGTGCCTGCCTGGTCACATGATCTTCCTCACAAACCTTTGGCTGTCAGTGGCATCAGAATAACCCAAGATGCCAGTTGGTGAACCCCAGCCAATCAATCGCCGATCGATCACATGAGGCGATCAATCAGAGTCAAACTTAAGGCTACTTCACTTGTCAGTGTGTAAAAGATTGTATTGATGTTCATATGGAAAGATTTTTATTATTTATTTCTTTTTAAACGACATGTTGAACTTCAGCTTTAACTAATACTGAAGCAGGCTTTTTAGCTCTTTGCTCCATGGCACATGTCTACTCAGACTTATACCTTTTTACAGAATGAAATGACATTGGTGTTGATTTGGGCATCTCTTGGACAAACGTTGTATATAGTAATGCCATGCAGCAAGCCTTCTCAGATTCAAGCATGCATCAAAAATTGGAGTAAACTTTGGACATGACCATGAAACTGAAGCTCAAAGAAAATTGCAGCACTCAACATCCTAATTCAAGTCAAGTTTAGAACTATTGCACGTCTTGTAGTGTACGTTTAGAATCCACTTCAACTGCTAATCTATGAGAACGAATTCTAGAAATCTATCAACTTTACCAATTGTTGCAGCTTAGAGACATTTAAACTGTTTTAGTAAGGAAATACGTTTTGTACGTTATCTCTTAAGCAATGTAATCAGTCAGGCTACAACATGCTTTTAGTATCATGGTAGTCATGAAAGGTACCTAAGATAAAAAATTGTTCTTTAATAGGTATTTTACAAAACCATGTTTTCTCTGGCACTACTACCACTTTATACGGTTACACATACTCGGGTCTGTTAATTTCAGAGTCCATTTATTTTGAT
This sequence comes from Ascaphus truei, assembly GCA_036426205.1. Classification (NCBI taxonomy): domain Eukaryota; kingdom Metazoa; phylum Chordata; class Amphibia; order Anura; family Ascaphidae; genus Ascaphus; species Ascaphus truei. The sequence goes on from WSYH01011734.1 coordinate 1,836, forward strand.
TTAAAATGAAATATGTCAACTTAACAAAATACATAAAAGCAATAGCTTGGTCATTTAAGCAATAGAACGTGTTTTTATAAGTGGGAAACTGGTTTCTCCAACTGAACATAAATCATGTTATTAAAGCTCTTTGGGTGCTCCGCAATTGAAAGCTCCGGTCACGCGCCAATAGGAAGCCGCAATTTATAAACGTCACAGCTTCCTATTGCGGGTGTGACGCTGGAGCTTTAAATCTATCATTTTCGATATTCCCCCCATAGCCCCAGCGGACCTGAAATTTGCCAATTCCTGAGGCCCCCCCTGCTTCAGTCCTAGACTAGAACGCTAATGAAAGAAGCGGAATTGCTGGCTTTAATGGGCACTGTCCCACTGTGACCAAGTGACCCGTTTTTGTTAAATGTTTTTTCTTTCTTTTTCCATGGTAAACAATGCTTTGCAAGAATGTGAATTGCATTGACACTTGTTTAGAAAGATCAATATTTTTGCCAGGTTATGTTGCGCAAAAATCTTTCATTGCCAATCCATGTGCTGGGGTCCACATAATAAAACAGATAGTGAAAGTCTAACAATGTCAATTGAAAGCTATAGACTCTGAACCAATCTTGAACTCTATTGGGGCAGAAGATGTCTTGTATCTCAAGTTCTTCTGCATTGTCTGTGCACTCACATAAAACAATGCTAAATTGTCCTAAAAACGTATTTTCCTCCCCCTGACCTTTCTTTAACATTTTCTCTAAAACCAATTACAAAGCCATGCATGGCAGTTTCCTTTGGCATGAAGGGTTTATCAATATGCAAACACACATCCCATGCCAGAAGCTCAGAACCATCACACTATATGTTGTCTAAGTGCCATTGATTTTACAAACAATCAGTATATAACAAGACAAAACTCGTTTTGAACAATCCACTGACACATTATATAGTTTACAAAAACGTATGTTTTCCTTTTCACAAGGGAGTGGTATTTAGTTAAAATTGTTTTGCCAAAGCATGTCCGAAGCTTGCAAACACCACCAAGGTAGTCAGGATGTTTGGCCTTGACCAACACCTTGATCGTTCCTTCTCCGGACACTTTGCCGGCCGAGAGTCATCTCCTGTGCCCAACTACAGTACTTCTGGAGTCCTGACTTCCACGGTCTCTGTGTCCCACGCTTGGGACCGCTACACTGCTTGACAACCGTTCCAAAATGTTGGACATTTAATAAACATGCAGTTGTCGTATGCTGGAAGTCGGGGACAATGCATTATCGGACTCGCAAGGCGTGTGCCGCGGTGAGCTGCCTGCTGCGACGTGTCTGCCGGGGGGCGTTTTGGCACGACCAAATGTCCCGGCGAAACGTCCGCATTCTGCTCCACGATATACCCTCTTTTGCGAAATGCCTACATACCTTCACAAATACTCCTAACAATCTCTAATGGAGGAAAATTGTCTAATAGACTGGTCCATTCACAGTGCAGAACAGACCTGACCTAAGTGGGATGAGAGCCTTTAAGACTCAGGAGGCGGGGCCAAAAAAACCCCAAACAATTGTTTACCAATTGAATCTACAAACACAAACCATCCCTGCCAGCTTAGGACCCAAACCCACCACGCATATATATTTTGTGTCAAAAGAGTTACTTTAGTAATAATCCTCTAACAGGGCAATTACTGGCCAATATGCCCCAGCTGTAAAGTTAAGCTAAGGTGAAGAGCCGAGGGACTTTAACCCAGCCAGTGCATGTATTGGCCAGTACTGCCCTGTTTCGGTCAAGGAATTATTCTAGTAGTAGGCTAAATGTAGGCGTTTTTTCATAAATAAAACACTTTTGTGAACAGTTATATAGATTTATTCAATAAAATGGTAAATACATTAAAGAAGCACCTCTATAGCCTTGAACTGAGCTATCTATATCCCCCACGTGCCGCCCCCTCTATGTACACACCAGATAAAATGCACACACGCACACCAGCTCTAAGCGCACACAACACTCACGCACCAGCTGTACACAACCCGCCACCAGCTGTACACACAAACTGTAGGCTACATCCAACTCTGCTGCTTCCACACACATACAACACACATCGCCACCCTGCCGCTCTAACACATCTGCAGCTCACACATACTCGTGGCAGCATTTCACACCTCTGCAGCTCATCAACAAACTCTGACTCTGCAACACACTTCTTGCCGCTCAAAACACTCTCCCCCCTCAACTCAACTGTCCGTGGAGCTCTGTTCACGCGGGAGGGGTCGGATCCACTGCCTTGTTTGCTGGCTGCTGCATGCTTCCTGACTCCAATGCCCTGTCTGAAAGCTGTTCCTGCTTCTGACCAATCCCCTTCGCAGAAATCTGTTCTGAAAGAAAATCAGATTGGGCTACAACATAAAAACTTGGCAACTGTTAAATTCCCGAGCATTACTGAATTACTATGCCTGGAATTTTAACCAAAGGAGCAGGGATTTCAGTATGGGTTGGAATTTATACAGCTTAAAAACCTATAATAATGATGATTAATAAGGCAAACTCGATGAATAACTGAAGCTGACGAATTATTAGAGGAGCTGTTTGAAATAAAACTACATTTTTTGGTCCTATTTTCATTCAGGAACTGTCTGCGTTTAGTACCAAAATGCCAATAACTGCAAAAGGAGCAGTCCAAGGCTTTCTTTTAATTGTGATTCATAGAGCACGCATGTTGTCCATTAAACAGTAAAGGGTGCCTGCTTAAGGAATGACTTAATAAAATCTTCCATAATTCAAAAAAATATGCTTTTTTTTTTGCAATAATTTGTTTGCATTGTTTTTTTTTTTTTGTCATGGCCCCTCCTTGCATACTCATGTTGTTGCCATGACTAGGTTTTTGCTGTAGCACCCATATACCTTTACCCCTTCTTTTTGCTTTTGGTCCCCATTTCACTAGAGCATCCCAGTTTCATTGATCCTGATTCCCTCTTTTTAGCTCGTATTATAAAACTACCTGTTTGACTTTAGCCATAAATGGTGCCTGCTTAATGACAGTTGATAAAACTACATCAAGCTTATTGTAATCGTTATTTTAAAGTTTTAGTATTTGGTAACGAACTGCTTGTCTGGTTCACATTGGAATCTATAACATTTACTACTCCCGGACTCCTAAATGTGTGGAGCTGTGTAATAAAACAAAGTAAAGTTTAAGCCTCTTTTTTGTTTTCTTGAAATTTCCAAACATTTAGAATGAACTCTTTTATTACAGCAGCCCACCATCTTTATGAAATGCTAAACATATGTATACATGGCTTGCTTACTTCCATTTTGTGCCACTCTCATCCCTAGTCTTGTCCCTAATTGCTAGTTTTGTCTCTATACATACATGACATGGTTGCTCACTAGTTCTGACTCTTCCAAGGATGACGCTCTCGCACTGGCACCACTAATCACATACTTCTGGCAACTTCCAAAAGTGGCTTCACATGTGCTGAGTAAACCAACTGTGTCCCCAATCATCTTCCCTTCTCTTAGGCTCTTGCTGCATAGTGCCACAGAGGGGCATCAATGGAGCTGAAGAGATAACCTGAAAGGTTTTTTGGCATCCACACTGAAGGGGCTGCAGGCACGATCTTTGGAATGTGCTAAGAGCTCAAAATTCAAGTGATTGGTGTAAAGTAAGTGTGTTTTGTTACACCTATCTCTTTGGGCACAAGTCTTTCCAGTGTAAACTCAAAAGAACATGGCTGGTAGTGATTCTGTAGGAGGAAACTGACTTAAAGGCATTCCCTACTCCAAAGTATCCTTAACTTCGGGGGTGGCCAACCAACAGTCTGGTTTAAGGGTTATCCCTGCTCATAGCACAGGTGGCTCATCAACGCTTGGGCCAACTGTTGCTGAAGCAGGGATATTTTTAAAACCTGACCTTTATGCCCTTTGAGGAAGGGAGGTGGCACCGCTGATTCTATGGGACGAAATGTCTTGGTTCCTGTCAAATAGAATACACACATTTTGAATCCACTTATTCTGCTATTAAATTGTCATACAAACCATGTACCTCTGGTATTCTCATTGTTAATACATTTCAATATTAACCCATGGCTAAGCTGCAGAATAGTGGAACTGTTCATTCGATTAATTCTCTGTTTCTGACCTAAAATGCTCCAATAATGGACTCCTTCATTTTTTCCGACCAGATTGAAGGACTGAGAACTTTTAGCATTGATGGTCGTAAACCTGTTTAAAAAACGTCTTTCAGTCCTGAACACCCTAAAAGCAGTATTGAATTGCTGATTCGGCATAGCCATGACAGGACTTTTCCCCCCCTTTTTTTTTTTCTTGAAAGTTTTGATTGAAGAAGCGGGCAATGCCAACATTCTGACAACATGTACACAGTTGTCAGAATGATTTAATACTCTCTTAGGTATTTGCTGAGCTTCGGTTTCTTCTGTATCTCAGAATTCTCCTTTAACTGAATTTAGATGGAGGCTTTTAATGTTCGAGTTCTAATTCATTTTTGTTAATGTTCCTGTAATTTTAGGATACTTTGAGAATGCAGCACAAGAACTGAGGTCATATTGCTGTACGTAGTTCCACTTACAAAGTCCTATCTGAAAGCCACCTGTGGCTTACTTGCTCTTCGGACAGGCAGCTTCATTACATTGAGAGCTGTACATATCCAAAGGTTTGTCACATTTGCAATCTGAAACTATTTGGCCCTTAAAACAAAACAATTTATAAACTGCATTTGTTTGTTTTTTATGTTCTTTATAGTGTACAAGTCCTGCCGTCCAAATTAACTTTTTTTTTTTAATTGCCTTTTTGTTTTGTACCTTCAGATTGGAAGTCGCTTGTAACTTGGCTTTTCTAGGGCTCTGGCTCGGGTTCACAACATTAACTGTCTATCAACAGCAAGTTTTTCAAGAAACTATCAGCCAGTCCGGAATCCGCTTTGCTATTTGATTTGTCAGTTTAGTAGCATACTCAACTTTTGGTTTGACATAGTGTTGCTGAATGTTGTAATGCAGTTTTCATCACATACACCTCATGTGGTAAAATACGCAGTTCAGTACTGGCTGTATTGTAACCTGTTTATGATAATCTAAGGATCAGCGCCCATGCTCCGTCCTCCCGGCTGCAACGCACGCATCAGTGCGTGAGCACCTAGAACGCGACTCAGCGGTCCGCTAGGGGAGCGCCAGGTGGTGAGGGCCAATAAATGGACTACTCTGGCCTGCCATTGGCTGCGGCACCGCCACTGACGCGGCTCGGGAAAAATTCTTGTCTTCCCATGCCAGCGTAGGCGTTCACACCCCGAGGTCAGTAACCTTTGTGCCTGCCACTCAGCCACGGGCCTGCCCCATAGAGGGTTGTGCCTGTGCTGTTTGCTGCCGTAACTTAACCGGGGACTTGGTCCTAAGTGTCTAACCTGAAGTGACATTTGGCGGTTAATGCTCAGACCATGTAGGCATATTTCACACAATTCTTTTCAACTGTTATTTATATGTACTTGTTGTATCCTTAGGTTTCATGTTTTCAAACACAAACGGTCGAATGACCTACAAAGCTATATTCAATGCTTTATAACTGATTCTCCTGCGTGTACGATATGCAGTAAGTATCTATTTGAAGGTTTCCGTAAGTATTGTCACAGTTCAATAACTGGTAAAAATCTTCTTGATTTAATTGTTTAGACCTAGAGTGGTTGACGACTTGACCACTAATAACTATTATTTTAGTAGTGCTGTGTGTGATCTTGACGTAAGATCAGAGAATTTATACAGGTGTTTTACCTTTTAAAATCGTATCTCTTTAACCAAGCTTTTTGATTAGGTTTCTTGTCATTGTGAAGACAGGCTTGCTAAATAGTTTTATATCGTTTGTCAAATAAATACATACGTCACTTTCGTTCAACAAAAACTGAGGCACTTAGAAAATAAATCATTTAGGACCAAGCTTTTTATAAAAATTAACAGTGTTCTCTTTCTCGCAGAAGAACTTGGCTTTAAGAATGAACCTGTTGGATATTGGCGGAGGCTTTCTCAGAAAAAGCGATTTCAGTTTGGAAGAGGTACTATGCTAAACCAGCTACACGTACTTTTAAAAAAAAATCAAATTTCAATTTCACTACAAATCTTTTTTGGGGGGAGGCCATTTTAATTGGTGCCCTGTCTATAGTTGTGCAAAGTGATCTAGCTAACTGCAGTAATCTCTTATGGTTTCGGGTCATACTTCCAATGTGATGTGTGGTGGATATGTATTTGTGTAGTATTTTATCCATTAGTAAGTAACTAAATGTTTTGAACTTCTTGTCTGTAGCTTTAACTCATGCTGTCAGCCCTTTCTGGATGCATACTTTCCTGAAGATCTGGGATTAGAGTCATTGCAGAGCCTGAAGCTATTATGTTTCCATCTGCATTTACCCTAGGCATAAACAGTAATTGCAAAGAAAGTATTTGAAACATGATCAACTTTTCCTTCTGGAGGTAGTATTTTATTTTGTTAATCAAAATTCCACCCTTGTATTTTTGCGTTTGTTCAGACTTCACTTAGCTACAACTGAGATTGGTTTAAATCGTCAAGAAAAGCAAATTAAAACACTGATAAACTTTGTGCTGACAGAGGGATTAGCAATGCCTTCTACTGCCGAAGTGCGTTCAGATCCCCTCTGGCAGCATAGATATATGGCAATAGTTACTACAAACATTAGGGCGCCTGTCTGCAGCAATTCTAAAGATAACAAACAACACGAGCGGCACGTAACTGGTACATACTTCGAAACTTCAAACTAATTGCCAAACTATAGCACTACAAGCTTTTGCCAAAAACTTGTGCACTCTTTTTGCATCTAAGCTATTTACGTACTTGCTTTATTCCATATGCTTTTCGTCACATCCGCGGGGGTGTATTGTGCTTATCTAGTTGGTATTATCGTGTGATGTGAAGCAAGGCCAGTTTACATTAACCGTTACGGCTCATTTGCGTGTATCGTGTCTTCACCTGTATTTAGATTATGTCCCGTGTTTCTCGTTTCATCATCTGCCATTTTGTTTTTCAATAATGTTCTTATTGACTTCAGGGCCATTTTAAATCGGTAGTACATCCTATATTAAGTTGATGGAAAGTACCAGCTTAGATGTTATAGTTACTAAAATGCATTGCCAAAACTGATAGTGTTTGTGATTGGGTCCATTGAGGCCTACTTTGTTTTTATTATATATTTTAAATACCTTATTTTGCAAAAGCTGTCCTAGTCTTTAAGCCTAATAGTTGAATTTAGCCTAACATAAGAATACAGACGTGTGAGATCCAAAAGATTTCGCTTTTTTTCCCTTTTTTCTTTTTAGGCAAACCAAACTTTAATAAGCGATCTTTTTTTAGCATGTAATGATGTGTTTAGCGGTTCTTATTGCCAGTAAATGTCCTCGAGAACTTAAATACTTGGCCCCCACGATTGTACAAGGTAAGTTATTGCAAAACCTGATTGTTCTCCTTAGGCTAATGTAGTCATGAAAATCCTATGCACTATTGTCAGTGCAAGCCGTACGACAGAAGCAACAGTTTTTTTTTTCACCCAAATTGCCCATAGTGCTCAGTAGAATCTCTCGTCGAGTCTGCCAATACAAATGTTGAGTACAAATACTTTCAGGCAATGACAACACAAATTTACACCCTAAAAGTGATTTAGGGCTGTGCTCTGGATATTTAACAAATGACAGAGAAAAGCATATGGCTGTTATTTTTATTTCAATAAGTTTTATAATTCTGTATTTTCGAAATACAAGGAAGATGTGCCACTTTTTTCCTGAGCAGCCTTTTTGGGTTCCATCTTATGATGGTCTGCATAATTAGGACCATGTCTTCTGCCTGAGCTGACTTTGAGATTGGTAGTATTTGAAACTGGGATCTGGCCCAAAGTGAACATCTCCTTTACAGATTTTGTAAAAGCCGTCCCTGTACAACTTCAGCCGTGTCAGTGACTGGTAGTAACGTCGTTGTAGATGCCTTCATCACTTGTAAACCTGGAATTTGGTGGGAGAAGCCAAAAAACACTTGACGCTACAACTATTTTAACTGCATTTCCACTTTGTCATTTCCAAATTAACAGCTTATCTATGTCTAAGCCTAAAGTGAAACTATGAAATCTCAATAGGGTACTGCAAGGCTATTCTTCTCCAAATTACACAATTTGTAATTCACCAAACAGTATTTTTTACATAATTTCTCGTGAATGAGGTACTATGATTATCACAAAAGTCATGTGAAAGTGTTATATTTTAAAAACAAATGGTCAGGCTACGCTAATAACATAATGATAAGAATAAAGGTGGTTTAACAAAGAGCTTCATAATGGCAGCAAAAGTATACAAAAAGCATAGAGTGGCATTAGGAGTCCAGGTTGTAATCCTGTGGAATTTTGGATATTGTATTTGAATGGCCCTTTTACATAAACTTATCTATATATCAGATTGCGAATTGGATTATTAACCTTGCTTAATATACTAGTAGTGGCACAACTTAAACCATCGCTGTTTTTCAGCTTCTAATTTTTAACTATCATTAGTTAATCATTGCCGCCGTCGCGTGGCGCCTATATGTACGCCGAGCGACGTCTTGTCGCGGTCGCTGGAAGTATCTCAAATTGATTTTCCAGCGACCATAGCCTACACTGACACAAGTCCGACGATACACTGTGGAACGTGAAAACAAAAGGACTTGTGCAACATGAACATTTGTTGGCAACATATATTGTAGGGATGGTCATGCTGATCACATTAACTAGGAAAAATTAAAAACATATCACTAAAAGATTTCACTAGGCACGTATTCCAAAGTATTTAAAGTACCTCCTGTAACTTGTGACTATTTAGATATTTTTAATTGTCCATTTCATTTACTTCTACATGCAAACCGGTCTCCGTCCTTTGTAATTCCTATAGCCGTTATGATATGGTTCATTGTGTTTACTATTAGAATTGCTTTTACTGAACAATTGTCTGAGATGTTTTTTCTTAAGGCATACTTATTTTTTTTTTTTTTTAATCATAGGTGTGAAATGCAGATGCCTGGAATTACCGAGATGGTTTGATACAGAGCCTCTGTGTGCCTTGTTTGCAGTTCCGCGAATACGGCTTCTCCACCAGCAGCCTAATCACATTACTTTGCTACATTAGACCGTACAGGTGCAAGTCTCTAGCTTGCCTGGCACCATTCCAGAGTGGAAGAAAAATCGATCAATCTTGAGTTAACCAACCCCATTTTCAAACACTTGAATTTCAGTCAACGCGAATTGGGACCAGGCAAAACAGCTAAAAGTAATTAAAAGGGAAAATTAGATGAATGTCTCGATTTAACATGCCAGCTAATCCACCCCCCTGTGGTTTAAATAAATATGCAACAAAATGGATGACTTAGTTGAGATGGAGCTAATCACCGTTGGCTCCTTGTTAACAGTTTCCTAAGTACACAGTTTTTATACTAAGATTCCTGTTAGAAAGTCTGTACATTTTATTGTCTATTCTCCAATATAACATGTCGTGATGACTAGTGTATAACTTAGATATGTTTAGTGTGTTTAGAATGTGTAAATTTGTGCTTTGACCAGAGAGAGTTAATAAATGTAAATTGCATCATATTTGTTTTTTTTTTGACCTGGCGTAACCTTGTATGATCGCAATAACTTGTGTGTAGATTTTTACAGTTTTATTTTTGTATTGCTTTCGCTTTAAAACAGATTTATCTGAGAGATTTTCTGTTCTTAGCCAGCTCAAAGCTAGGGATATGACAGATGTGGAGAAGGAGGCCATTGGCGCTGATTTTCTCGTATCTAGAGGTGTCACAAGCCATTAAGGAAACTCAAGCCCCCAAAGCCCCAGGTCAGGTGGCTTTTCGGGCTTATAATATAAGAAATTTTGCCAAATCACTAGCCCCTAGGTGCTCCACGTGTTTAATGCAATATAGCAGAGCCCCCATCCCCAGAGATGTGCAGGCGTCTATATCCGTAATTCATAAAACCGGTAAAGATCCGCTGGATTGCAAAAGTTATGGCCCATATCCCTAATTAATACTGATATTAAAATATATGGTAATTATTGGCCAATAGATTGTCTAATCCTACCCAGACTTATACACCCCAGATCAGGGTCGGATTCATTAGGGAAGACAGCAGCGGAACATACCCGCGCTTTTATTGATCTGGTAGAATTGGCTAATACAATAAACACACACAGTATGCTGTTATGTCGGACCAAAAAGGCTTTTGATAGGATAGACTGGCCTACTGAAGGAGACGCTTGCGGCATTTGGCTTTGGGGTCGTAGTTGTGGCGATTCTCTCGTCTGTACTCAGAGGACCACTACCGCCGGGTATACATCAGGGCTTTCCTCACTCTCTTACAATTAAAGTGCACAAGGACGTGGATGCCCGTTATCCCCTCTTCTGTTCGCTCCCTATGTATTGAACCACTGGCGGCGCAAATTAGAGGCAATCCGGACATCTCGGGGTTAACACATTCCTCAATCCATCACTAAGCGGCCTGTAACGCAGATGACCAACCTGCGTAATTATCTTAAAAAGAGCCCCTCACTTCCCTCCCAAACCTATTGGACTTACTAGACAGATTTTCGAACATTTCGGATTAAAATAATCAATCTAATCCGAAGCCATCAACTCAATCTCCCCAGACATGTAGAGACGTTACTAACAACTAAATTTTAACTTCAATGGCAACAAAAATATTAAAAATACCTACATAGCCAAAGACATTTACAAGGCCAAATTATCCCCCTAATTCGGACTTGATATCTGACCTACATAATGTTGTCTTCCAACGGATATCCTGGATAGGTAGGATACATAGTGTCAAATGAATCTATTCCCCCGTATCCTTGCTCTCACTTCATTCTGAAACCTCTAAATGTTATTTGGGAGGGAAAAAACGAGTCAACAAATGAATTATGAAAAGACCTGTTCTAGACAGGGGCGTAGCAGTACCCGTCCTGCTTTCATACTACAAAGCGACTCTCAATTAGCCAAATTGTTCAATGGCAATCCAACCTGCACTGAACGGTGGGTGGAGCTAGAGATGCTGCTTGTGCTCCATTAAAACTAAGCAACTTGATTTGGCTTACTAAAACAGCATGACATATGCTGGCATGCCGCTCTCAATGACACAACTCGTCTGTCCTGGGAGGCTAATAAGACTAATACTCCCTCAAAAACGGGTAATTCTTCAATGTCCCCATCTGGAACATCCCAATGTTCGCTCCGGCCTGCGTCAATTTGGAAACAAAAAGGGCTATACACTTTATCAAGACCTGGGGGTACAATAGAAAGATAAAACATTTGACCACGTCAGAATAGAAAAGTTCCCCATTCAGCTTTTTTAGATACCCCCCAGCTCCGACATTTTACAAACAATTTGCCCCAAATCCCCCTTGCACGACTTTTGAAAAGCTCTGCGTGGCAGAGACCGACACTAAGGTACTCACACTCACAGCTGTAACAGAGAGGTAATTGATTCTGCGGGTCTAGACAGCAACCATCGTCATTTAGGACCCAATGGGAGAGGGAACCTGAGAGGAGAGCCTTGAAGAGAAACTGACGAGGAGTGAACGCTAATACCTGCCCACGCAAAGCTCCATATGTACCACACTAAAGGAGAGCGCATATAAGTCCTAATGCGGTGGTACCTCACCCAATGAAAATCTAGCCAAGTTCGTGTCCGGGATCCTCCTCGCTGTGCCCTAGGACAGTGCGGCGAGGATCGGCCGATCTGTTACATATGCGTGGTCCTGCCCGTGGATCTCCCCCACTGTGGGAAGAAATCATAAATTAGATACACAGAGGACTTCTGCGCCTCACTATTTCCCCCAACCCATGGCTATTCCTCGTGAACAGACCATTAACGGGTCTCTCCAAAGCAAACAATAAATTGATAGCACATTTTGCAATAGCTACCGACGTGTGAGATCGCAGCTTATGGAAACGCCCCGACATTCCAAGTATCCCAAAGATTCGAAATCGAATGTTTATCTGCCAGATTGAAAAGTTGACAAGTTAGTAACACCACTGGCACCAATACTCAAAGTGTGGACACCTTGGTTGCGCAGACAGATATCCCGGGTTGAAGTACACAATCGGCTATGATAGATATAGATTCATTCTCCTTTGGGAGCGGGAACCAGGTTAGATGATTAGTACGACCAGGCAGGAAGACCACAGGGGTGATATGACGGTAAGAAGAGGTGGGAATCAAGAGCGATCTGTCAGGAGCGGATGATAGGTCTTGCTCGGGTTGGTGCCATTTTCGTGTCCATTCCCCCACCCTAATTTCCCTTTCCCTCCCCCACGCCCCCTTTTTTTTTAATTTTAATTTTTTTATATTTGCTTATTGGTTGTTTTTTATTACTATTCGTCCGGAATAACCCGGCTAGTAGGGCCCGAAAGGCCAGGATTCTTCTTAGAACTGAATTAAGTAGATGAGAGCAAAGAGCACTGCTGGTAAGAAATCCACAAGAAAAATTCTTATAGAAAAAATAAAGGGCACAACTCCTGACTAAACTGAGGGTAGTTTATTCCATGAATACACAGGGACAAACGCGTTGGTGCGTGGGCTGTGTCCTTGTCCCTGTGTATTCATGGATAAACTACCCTCAGTTTTAGTCACGGAGTTGTGCCCTTTTTTTTTTATAAGAATTTTTCTTTGTGAGTCTCTTACCAGCAGTGCTCCTTTGCTCCATCTACTTTGTTTCTATCTCTACCAGGATTGCACGCAATTGGAACTTACTACAGATGATCTTTGGACTTTCAAAATACCCCGTGGTCAGGTATGAACATAGCCCTTATATTTTACCTGGAGCCTATATGGGGAGTATGGTTATTAAGGGGGGGGTGCGGTTTGATCATATCTGCGGCAGTCTGGCTGACTGACCGCTTGGTCCTTTATTTCCCCCCCCCCCTTAAATTGTCATTACATACATGAGGATATGGATTAATGAAAGTTCCTGTCTACCTTTATGTCTATAGTATTTCGGTGAGTCTAAACACTTATATTGAGCGTCAGTCTCTATATCAATATACTATGAACTGAATTACATTACTGTCTACAGCGGAGATTATATCAAGAATGCATGTAATATGTATTGTATATTGTACCTCACGTTTGAAATATGCATAAATTGAAGTAAAAAAAACAGATTTAAATGAGGCACTGAAGGCTTCATGTTCCTATTGCTTGTTGCACACAATTGTTTAAAATCATTAAAATAAAATATCTACAAATATTTTTAAAGCCAAGCATTTGATATGGAAGATTTTATAGAGTGAAAGGATGTGGAAATTCAGATTGGTCAGAGGGAAATTGGGGGGGAAATCATTTGTTGGGGAATTGTAAAATGTCTAGAAAGAAAATGGGCCTGATTATGGGCTTTGAAACTGCGCAGCTGCAATTTTTCTTCAGTAGATCTTGGCCCACAATTATCATTAACAAAAGCATTATGTACTGTATATTCATGATAGTTCTTTTTTGTAGTTTGGTTACCAAAAATGTGTGAGGAATACTACAGCAAAGATCCACAATGTGTTCTGCAGCATGTGTGTACCAGTACGGTGGGACAGTAACTCTGCCCTCAAATAATTCCCCATAACCTTTATTGTGCAATCTTGAGGCTTTCACAATAACCAGATCATTCATCCATCTAAACAGGAAAAAATTTCCACATTTTAAAGCTATTATCTCAGGTGGGTCATAAATGTAAAGGCTAGAACAGAAACAGTGCAACCTTTCTGCATTTTCCCCCCTGGGTTAAATGATGGTAGACTGAATTTAAAGACAAAATTATTACTTCACACACATCTGAAGCCTGGACAGGAATGTGTTTTTTGGGGGTGTTTTAGCCCAGCAAGATTTTCTTGTTCTGTGGCCAATCTTGTCTGTCCGTGGCTAAAAAAGAAACTGTTGTGCCCCTTCCCTGCCGTGAATTGTGACATGAATAGACACAACATCAAAGTGAATTGACATTCAATAATTAAGTAGTGAGTGTAGCATTGTATGATTAATCTTGGTCATGCTTTTGTGAAGGGAAATGGTAAAATAGTCTGGTACATTTAATCATAACGATTTCATTCTACGTGAAAGTAATACACTCGCATTTAGAGTATAATATGTGGTTACTCAGAAGTTGTTTTGGTTTTTTCCTTTTAATAATCTGTACAGCCTGTACTGTCCCTTACGCGACTTGGGCTGTTTCCAAACATTTTCATGCAAAATCGATGCTTACTTTGCCGATTTATTTCATTTTTATAGGACTGAAACATACAAATGTTTACCGTACGATGTTGGCTCTATTTAATTATCTATACAACTGTTTTCAACCTTTACAGTGTTAAGCAAGTGTGAATGAAAGGTTAAAAATGGCTTATTGCCATATATTCTGCCAATTCCAGCATCCTTTTATTTTTCTCACTTATTATAGACTAAATATTGTCAGGCTTTAAATGCAGCGCTGTAATTGGCCAGAAATGAGGGTGTTGATCTCTCGGCAATGTCTTGTTTTTCACACATTCCACAGAGCAAAACCACCACGGTAACACAAACTGCAAAAATAGTAAAGTGTAGTCACTCCGAAGCTTTTAAATATACAATTCCTAAATATGTGGTTAACACATGAAAGCAAAGCCCAAACATTATCCAGTAGTAAGTTATAGTTACTGCATTAGTCCTGGAGAAAACAGAATTATTTTGCAGGAGTGAATTTGTATAGTCACATCAGTGGAAAATTGGGGTTGTACCATGGGTGTGCCACTAGTTTCTCTGCAAACCAGAATAACTGCTACCCTTATTTGTACACGTGGTTACATAGATGAGGTTGAATAGATATGTCAATAAAGTTCAATCTATGTTAAATTTAGATGATGGATACTTATCCTATATTTGTACTTAAGGTATATGATCCAGAGGAAGCCAAAAAACCCCCATGAAATATCTGTCTCATAAGGGGAAAAAATAAATGCCTGCCTGACTACAAATCATTTTCCCGGATCAGCATCCTTCCCATGTTTACTTATTTGGTATATCGTCACTTTCTAATAAAGTTCCAATTTGTATATGCCATCAGTCTCCATGGGTAATGAATTCTTCATTGTAACTGCCCTTTCTGTAAGGACACTTGATGCTGGTGAAATATCCTTTCCTCCACACTACTTGCATTTTTTTAAGACATGACCACTGCCCAGCATAAAATCCATGCCATCTGATGAGTACAGAGGTACTTTTCTATGGTCATGTTTATGTTGCATATATGAATGTTCATGGCAAATTACTGTTGTGTTATTGCTTTTAAGCCTTTTTTTTTTACAATGCCAAAACGATTAGCAAACCATAAGCACTTGTGCTGCCAGAGGCAATTGCTATGAAATGTGTTTTAGAGGTTGTAACTAAGACTTGCGCATCCTAAACTATTGAACAAATCTTAAAATGATAGAAAAGTATCTGGGCCAACTCTGTAATTAGGATTGCCCTCCCATGACTACATGGGTTAATATATTTTGTCAAGCTGGATAAGATCACAATGCTTATTTTGCGTCTGTAATGTGCTAATAGCACCACAGGGTGTTCAAACACTTGGTGAAGTTAAATCTGTGTTTCTGACTGCTTTAAATTGATTTGATAACCCCATCACACACACAAGACTAGTTAGTAGAGATGCAAAACAAATTCCTATTTGCAAATCTGAAAAGTTTGCCCAAGGGAAAAAAATGGTAGGTCACATGACTTGATAATGGACATATAATAAAACCCTGACATTCTGGCAAAATGGGGAACATTTTGAGCAATGTGACCTCTAGTGAAAATTGTGGTAAAAGAAAAATCTAAGAGGGTTTGGCCAAATTTAACGAGGCACTTTTTGAACATCTTCGTACATATCAACTAATGACATTTAACATAGTTGCTGTTGTATCGTGTTTTTTCGTTGAAATACTGCTCTTACAAATTCGGCTCTCTTTTTTTTGCTGGGTATTTCATGTCTCCCACACAACTTTTTTTTTCTTTTCTTTCCCCCTCATTCCCTGCTCGCGTGCTTGGAAAATGAGCCGCATCTTCTTAGAGTGAAACTAACACAGCCTACCTTCATTTTTTTTTGCCTTCTAAAACCAGCTAGAGTGGGGGTTGCTTTAACCCCTAGGAAGAAAGCAAGACTTTCGAAACGCGTAGTGTGGTTCTGTGAGGTCCCCACTACTCGGGTGTGAGTGCTGACCCTTCCGAAGCTGGGACTGTGAGCTGTGAGCTGTGGGAAAGCACATGCTGGCGTAGGAATATCCAACATTTCAGCATTGCTGTTGTTTGTGCACGTGGTGCGGCAACCAGAAGTATCTTGTGTTTGGTCCGGAGCTTCTGCAGTGCTGGGAGAGACTGAGGCAGACGCAGCTAGCTTGAAAAACCTGTCCCTGCCAATAATAGACTCCTTGTCTGAGCCCAGGTGTTACACAACAGCAGCAGCAGCAGCACAGCTATCCATAAGAGGGATACTCTTTGAATTATCCATTGCCTGATTACATCCTGTTTTCGGTAAGCAGGTACCCCCACCCGAGTTGGAGAATCTGGCTTGAACCTAATATATGTTTTTATGTACTATTTTATGTGTGTAATAAGTGTATTTTAAGATATTAATATATGCCATATTAAATGCCATTGTGAGTAGTTACCTGTTGTTCTCAGCGTTTGTTAAGTGTTGTTGTTTATTGTATGTGTATGTTTTACAGTATTATGCTATGATTGATTTCTTGTATATTTACAATGTTTACCCTTACCACGTGGACATCCATCGGACGGGGCATTTCCGTGGCTCTGGTTGTTATTTTATAATATATATTTTATAATATCTATTAGAATTGCTTTGATCATTACGTGTTGAGCGCCACTGATATAACTTCTTTTCCACTTCTATAGCCTGACTAGGGGTCAGGGTTATATCACCGGCTGCCAGCTCACTGTGGGATATAGCGTACTACCTATTGTTTTTTCTTGTGTTTCTGACTGCTTTAAATTGATTTGATAACCCCATCACAGGCCAAGACTAGTTAGTAGAGATGCAAAACAAATTCCTATTTGCAAAAATCTGAAAAGTTTGCCCAAGGGAAAAAATGGTAGGTCACTGACTTGATAGATGGACTATAAATAAAAACCCTGACAATTCTGGCAAATGGGGAACATTTTGAGCAATGTGACCTCTAGTGAAAATTGTGGTAAAAGAAAAATCTAAGAGGGTTGTGCCAAATTTTACGAGGCACTTTTTGAACATCTTCGTACATATCTACTAATGACATTTAACATAGTTGCTGTGTATCGTGTTTGTTCGTTGAAAATACGGGCTCTTTTTTGCTGGGTATTTCCATGTCTCCCACACAACTTTTTTTTCTTTTCTTTCCCCTCATTCCCTGCTCGCTGTGCTGGAAAATGAGCCGGATCTTCTTAGAGTGAAACTAACACAGCCTACCTTCATTTTCTTTTTGCCTTCTAAAACCAGCATAGAGTGGGGGTTGCAGGGACAGATAACAAGGTATCTGGCTCACACCCAACATCACCATACACCTTGGATTCTCAAAAGCCTTGGATTACTCAAAAGCCTTGCCACTATACTGAATGTTGGTGGAGAACTCTGAAAATCAGCACACCAACCACTGCTCACTAATGGCAAATATCATACATTTACAACTTGCAAACAATGACCAAATTTCTACTCATACTATGCTCTCTTTAGCAGTGTGATTGAACTTAACCCAGCCCTCCCTTTGTAACTCTGTACCATACCCCTTCAAATTCCAAAAGGTCTATCTGTCGCCCATATAAATATCCGGAGCCTGCTGCCCAAACTGGATGAACAGGGCATGGTGCCTTATGCATAAACCCAAAGCCATCGTCTCACAGAAACATGGCTAACCCCTAAAACACTATGCAAATGTCGCCATTCAGGGATACTCCATTTCTAGGAAAGATAGGTCAAAGAGAGGAGGGGGGGTTATTTTATATTGCAGACACCTTACAAGTTACTGTTAAATTCCCCCCCAAGCCCACCCTCTTTTGAATCCTAGTTGGCAAAATCTTCCTTTTCTAAGCCCGTCTTGGTTGATGGCATATCCACCGCCCCTCTGCAGTTACTGACTGATATCACCCCTTTCTTGGCCCCATTTCCTCTGAATGAGAAGAGTGAACTGCTAGTTCTGGGGGATTTCAACTACAACATAAACTCGACCCTAAAAAACACATAATCCAGATACAAATCAAGTCGCTAACCTAATGCAACTCATTTCCCAACCCACACCGACAAACCTGAAATCTCAACCATTCCTTGCTAGACTGATTCTCTCCTCAAATCCCATCAGAATCCAATCCTCTGGCATCCTTCGACATTTCAGTGACCATGCAATAGTGTACTGTGTAAGGAAAATGAAACCTACCCAC
>WSYH01011735.1:0-20246 GCA_036426205.1 Ascaphus truei
GTGGGGAGATCGTGTGCAGGCGTCACTGATACATGGTGCACTCTAGACAGAGGGCACGGCTCAAAAAGGGGTGTGCAGAGCCTGTTTCAGAAGAGGAAGGGATGTGAGTTTCTAAATGGTTGTTATAAAACAAAAATGCTTGTTACATTATTTACATTAAAACATATCATTCAGAGTTGTTAAAAAAATGCTACCAGTATTTTCTTCTAGTATAGAACTGATTTATTTAAAAAAAGCCCAATGACATGAAGAAACCAACACCGAAACTGAAGGACTGGACAATCGCCCCCCCTCTTTGCCCCCTCTCTTTGCCCCCTCTCTCTTTCTGTTTCCAACCATCACGTCTAGCCCTGTCGACCTAGGATAAGGGTCGGGGGAGCGCTGAGACTTTCTCTGTTAACGACAACAAGATAAACCACCCTGTATTGGCAAAGATATTTCTGTATTAATGTGTATTTGTATCAATGCCTATAAAACATTTGAAACAAAAAAAAAAGCCCACATGTAGGATATTGCTTGGTCTGCGGCTTTAAGTGAGTTCACAAGACCCTCTGATTGCCTGCATACCACCATAGCTTCTAGAATCAGTCTCTCTGCCCAGAGCACCCACGCTGCTGATCCATGTGAAAGGTTGTTAATGATCCACCTAACAGAGACACAGTCCATGGTGGTATTCATTAACAGCATTCTAAAAGTGACCCGCGTTAACACGGTACAGCGAGTACTGTTCAAACTGCTATAATGACAAGTAATTGGGGCTGGAGAACTGTAAGGTTTAATTTAACTGGGAACTTTTTTCGGCATTAATATCCCGGATGGGTCTAAAGCCCATCGTAACGCTCGACAGGAGAGGGAGGGGGCTGTTGCTTTATGGCCATATGTAGGAGGGTGCCTTATAGCAGGGGTGCGCAAAGTGGTGGGCGCGGTGTTTGCGAGGCCTGCGCTCTTCCCCAAGGTATTTAAATTAAATGCCGGGGAGCAGTGAAGGTACCGGTTTTCATATTTTGCTGGTGTTGTTGACCAATCGAAGCCCACCGTGTCATTGATTGCAACTTCCTAACACGGGGTGCGCAAGTTTCCTACATGCTCCCCCTTTCTCCTCTCCCCCCCCCGGCTTGAGTCCCCCCCTCCCTGCTTGGCTCTGGCGTCAAATGACGCAGCAGGTTCATGTGACCATGGCAACAGTGGACATCACATGATCCTGCGACGTCATGTGAGGTTGGGTTGCTATGGAATGCGTCGCTGGGAGAGAAGGTAAGTAAAAGTTACAGAGTCTCACGTTCCCCGGCTTATTTGAAATGCCTCGGGGAAGCATGAGGCCTCTGAAACAGCCGCCCCCCCCCCCGAAATCTTGCGCCCCCCACTTTGGGCACCCCTGTCCATAACAGACGGCTATTATATTCCCTTTAAAAGCAAGTAAATAATACTAGTAACTTCTCCGGTAAAGAACCAGGGACTGTCGCATGAAATGGGGGGAAAAGGGCGAGCTGTGGGAAAGGTGTTTAATTGGCTGAAGCTTTAACTTCCATTCTTGGATGTTGGATACATGGCTTTCAGTAATATACTGAACAGGTACAGTGTGTGCAGTAGCCTGATGGAACCTCGACTCCCATCCTGTAACAAAGATAGGCAGGATTGTTCCTTTAAACCCTGTGTTATCCACATCTTTTTTTCTTTAACAACCCGTTTGCTATGGAAGGGGTTATTTTCAATGCCATTGAACCGCGAGGTTTGTTGTGTAATGTCTTGTTGATGTTACTATGTGTAGTCTGTTGCACTAATGATTAACAAGGCACGCTCCATGTTGTATGTACGACCTCCCTGAGTCTTGGTTTTCGTTCCGAGAGTACCACACCCATGTCTCACTTCCAAACACAGGACTGCTCCCACAACCTCTGACCTGACTCCTCCCAGCAGTTTTTTTGGGGGTTCTGTGTTTTGTTAACCTATTCTCAGCTTTTCAGCTGTTGGAGGTTAGTGGCTCCTCCTTCCCAGGTTTTAAGCCCGCCCCTCCCCCACTTCCCAAGTTATAGGTCCTTTCATTCTACTGATTAGACCCACTGTGGTCTTTCTCCCTCCTATAGAGGTAAATGAGAATTTTAAATCCTAATAGAGGTATATTAGTATTGTATCTGGTATGTGTTTGGCCTTGCGAACAGGTTTCTGCCTTGACGTGGCTCGCAACTTTACACTCTTTGGCCAAAGGGTTAACTAAATAGACCCTTTTTCAGAGAATATTGTAGTTATTTACTGTGTATTTCTGTCATGTTTGGATGTAGCCATTGGGCTTCCTCTGTCGTCTGCTCTGCCCCACAAACCTCTGACCTGACTGCTCCCACAACCTGTGACCTGCTCCTCCCGCATTACATTTCACGCATGGTAATTCTCAGCATTTGTAGGATGTATGAGGAATGTCTGGCAGACATTCTTAGGCCCGGGAACTTCATTAACGTTTGACAGTTATAAAAAAGTTCATACTGACTGTACATATTTCTGAACACCGTTTGCAACATAGTCGAGGTAAAGTTACTCAGCGATTTATGTAATTTCCCCCCCAATTTCTGTAATAAGTAATAAACCCCAACATCGCACTGTTGGCGTTCCCACTCTTCTGCAGAAAAAACATCATTTCACATTACACTTTCTGTACTTAAGGAAGCGTTTCCCTTGGAGGGAGCAGGGCAGTTTAACCACGTTAATCTCCACTCCGGAGACACCTTGCTCCCCGAGATCCTGACATCTGAAGGTTCTACCCGGTATCTAAGCCAGGTTTAAATGTCCCCCCGGTCCAATAGGAAGCGTAAGAGATGATGTTGTGGATTCCTATTGTCTCATATTACTCAGGACTTTTAAACCGACATACTGCGTTCCCCCCTGGGGCTGCTACCGGCACATCATCACAATGTTACGATTATTGAGAATGACATTTCTCACCTGTAAAACTTAGATGTGCGAAAAATATAGAAGTCGGTACCATAGCAACAGTGAAAGAAAATATGTTATAAACCTGCCCATAGTAACCGAGTGGTTGAATGTGCATGGTGCTGGGGCGTGTGAATCGCCACTATTCTTTTTAGATACAAACTGATAATTCCACCTTCCTGGTACATAACCCATATCGCGTATTTTGCAAAAAAAAAAAACCCTTCCTGTTGTTAGAGTATAAATGTCTCTAAAATTAGGTCCAGAGCTTTGCTGCAGAGTCCTGTCGAAATCAGCTCACAGGCCACTACCTACAAAATAACAGAGGCCATGTTCATCGGAGTTGCCGACTGTAAACATTAGAATATGTTTTTTTGACACATTGGCAACTGAGAAAACCGAATGAGATACACATAACTAGCTTTACATAGGGATACCCATTTTCTAGGTAATAACAAAGGAGGAGAGGGAGTGGGGGGTCTGATACATTTTATTGATGAAAAAGTAGTTGATATGTAACAAGCTTTCGAACCTCTTAGGCCCCGGGCCATAGAGGGGGGGAGCCGTGCTGAACAGCGCTGACGCTGGAGCTCGCCTGCTGAGCTGTGCGATTCCATGCACAACAGGCGAGCCAGCGGCGCGATAGGGATGCGGGGGGAGATGGTGGGAGGCGGGGCAGTGACGTCGCTGGGCCAATCGCCCGCGACGCACTGACGTCAACGTCTTGGCGCCGACGTCACGGCGCCGTGACGTTGACGCTGCGTGCTGTGATTGGATGTTTTCAGCCGACAGCGCACTGAAAAACAGCTTGGCGCTCGGCTGAAAACTCCTCTCGTCACACGCCTGCGACGCTCACGTGACCCCCTCTCAAGGGCATCCTCATTGGGATGCAGGGGCTCAGCGCGGAGCGTCCGCACGGCTCCGCACGGCCTGTCCGTCTATGGACTCGGCCTTAGGCTTGGTCCCTTCTTGGCAAATGCAGCGCCCGCGCTGTGGCGGACGCGGCGACCAAGCTTTCCCACGATGGCGCCTGGCCCGTTGCGAGGGGTGGCCACCGCGCTGCGCCGACGACATGTTTTCTCCTGCTCTCAAGAGAATTGGATCAGACTTGCGACGGAGCACTAGGCCAGCCCCCAGCGGTTCAGCAATGAGGGCGAACCTGCCGGGTGAATCCCCCCCCCCCCCCCCGCCCGCCCTCACTGCAGACCGTGGGACACGGCTGTCACGCGCCGCCAACCTCGCAGGCGCGCGTGCAGCGCAGGCAACGGGGCCGTAGCCTTGAAGAACTGCAGCCGCCTCAGGCAGAGTTATAAACACACTGGGTGTCGGGGTCTTTATTCTCGTACAGCAATGCACAGCATACATTACACTGACATCACACAGCAGTCTTTGGTCCCTCATTGTGAGATGGAGTATACCTCAGGATGGAGTGTGGTCCAGCCGCACTGCTGGTCCCATTAACCATTTGGGGATGTGGGTGTTAGGGGTGTTAGATAGCGTGGAGTTGATCATTTCATTTGTTTAACTAAAAAAAAAAAAAAATTGTCTATAATGTATGTGTCTGCACTTTCTACCCCTAGGAACTGTTCTTTTAAATATAACAACGTGAGTTATGCCTGTGGTGGTAGGTATCTCAGGAGCTGAAATTAGATCAGTACAGCTCTGGGGACCCCCTGTTATCCGCAGCTCCCCTTCCCCATGGCAAAAAAAAGGTAAGGGATGAGAGGGTAAGGGGTGCCTCTATAGGGTAAAAGCAACCAAACTTCTGCAAGGCTCACCCAGGACATGGGTACATTAGCCAGTAAAATACTAGGAATCGAGTAGAGGACTGGTCTGATAATCTTATCTAATCCTTAGTCCAGTGGTGAGTGACCCCATTGCAATCCCAGGGTCACCGCTCCTTGTGACTTTAAGGGCTGTTCTATACTGCGTTCGCTTGTTACGCTGTGCGCGCGCGGCAGTTTTAGTTGGCTGAGGTTAGTCAGCCTTTCTATAATAGTGGCGCTGAAATTTATGTGTATGTGTGTATGTATGTATGTATGTGTATATGTGTGTGTGTATGTACAATGTTAATAAACAATTTATTAAAGTATTTATTTCAAAACTTATTTAACACACACACACACACACATATACATACACACATATATATACCTCACTCGCTCACAGCATACACACAAAAAGCGTGCAGCATGTGCACGCGCGTTCGCACAGGCACACACACTATAGAACGGCCCTAAGAGGCACTTTATTGGCTTTAATAACAAAATTAGAATGTGAAGGGCGGGTATTGTACAAATGATTCACGGAGTTTTCCTAGATGAAATGATAGTGTACGGAGCGTTCCAACGCTGAGCGTTTTCTTCACGCACATTGGAATCCACAAACCTATGACTGCAGCTCGGTGCACTTCATCTAGAAAGAACCATAATGTTGATCCCTTATTTAACACACACACACATACACACACATACACACATATACATACACATAAACACATATATATACCTCACTCGCTCACAGCATACACACAAAAAGCGTGCAGCATGTGCACGCGCATTCGCACAGGCACACACACTATAGAACGGCCCTAAGAGGCACTTTATTGGCTTTAATAACAAAATTAGACTGTAAACTCTTCACTGTGTGCCGGCAAAAATGTAAGTACAGCGCTGCATGCATTGTCTGCACTCTAGAAAGAAAAAAAAATACATTAATTATTTGAACTAGCCTTTCATGTTATCAAGAGCTACACCAGACCTGTTTGGACTAATATAGAGATCCGTACAAACCGGGACTGTTCTGCGTAAACCAGGGCATTTGCTAGCTTTAGGATAGGGTTTTTCATCCAGGAATAGATATATACGACCTTGGTTAAGTGGAAAAGGGGTCTTTTAGATCATTTATTGGGCATACAAAAGATCGACAGAGCACAATGTATTGGGGTGTTATCCCTTCCTCAGGTGCATCACTTAATCCAGGGGGGCTCGGCTCCAGTCCTCAAGACCCCCCCCACCCCCCCAACACATCGAAGACTGAGCCACTGATTCGGTCACCTGTGCTGAAGCAGGGAGTGATTGAGCCACCTGTGCTGAGGCTGCGATATCCTGAAAACCTGACCAGTTGGGGCGGGGGGGAAGTGATCTTGAGGACTGGAGTTGAGCACCCCTGACTTAATCGGGTGCGTATAGCTATTCCTGGATGAAAAACGTGATGCAGTGACGGTCCGGGGGAGATCCCGTCATACAGATACACAGCGCCCCGCGGGAAATAGATCGGAAAATCGTTTTACTGCAAAATAAATCAGAATGGAAGTGCAGGGCAAGTGTATCATTTTCTGAGCGATCGGATATTTACAATATTTGAAACCTTTTGGCCGATAAGCAATGTCCTAGAGAAGGTAAAAGAGTCGGGACACATTACTAAATGCAGAGCTGAAGTGGCACCGTTTTAAAAGCAGAAATGTCCTTATATGATGAATAAATGTTGGAGGCACAGAGCAGAAGTCCCATATTTATGGTGTGACCTGCCGGTAAAGTATATTTGTTTTCATAGTGTGCTCTTTATACAGTGCCAGGCCTGGGCTGCGCTTATTCACACTAACCTTCTTTAACAAGCACTGTAACTCATTTATTTTATATAATACTCACTGCAAAAAATTGGCAAGTGTTTTATGGGGCTCAATAAAGTGTAGTAACCTCACTGCCAATTAGAAACCCCTATTTTTTTCTATAATTGCCTTAATAGAGAGAATAGTAAATAAATAAATAACTTGTGGTGCATTCACATGTCTCAGACAGGGTTGCCACCACTCCAGGTTTGACCCGGAGACTACGGGTTCTGGCCATGTATCTCTAGACTACGGGTTTACCTTTGAACCTCGGGATGGCGGCTTGAGGCGGCTTGCAGCAGCGGCGTCTCCTGGCATCCTCTGCGTCCTCCTGGCTTCTCCTTCAACTCCTGTCAATGTGGCTGCACGGCACCAAATGGCGCCGCGTTGCCATGTCACTGGGAACACCACGTGACGTCACAGCATAACGTCCATTGCCACGACAACGGGACGCTACGTGAACGTCACGAGGCGGCGCATTGCCAGGACATTGTGACGCCTCGGCGCCATAAGGCGACCCATTGTCATGCCACGTGCTGTCACGTGGCGTCCCGTTGTCATGACAACGCGGTGCCATGTTACACCGCATGGCCATATTGATGGGAGTTGCAGGGGAAGATGTCAGGAGACGAAGGTAAGCGCTACATTTAAAAATGTCTCCAGGTTAGCCTTCAGTAGAAGGTGGCAACCCTGGTCTCAGGTCGGCAACCCTGTGTTTCCCCATTATCGCTTAGCAAAGAGTGCTTCCACTGCAGCCATGGATTCTGGGTAATGACATGCAAATGAGCATAGTGTGTCATTCTTTACTTCTTATCCATTTTAACAAGGATCCCTATGGGCGTATGCCTGCCGTATTACACAGCTTTTCAGAACTGCATGAGTTAAAGAAGTGCAGAGCCAGGAACCCTACTCACAGACAGCTACCTTCTGAATCTCCTCAGTGCGAGATTGGCTGCTGGCTTGCAACGTGAAGCTGGTTAGTGGGTTTAACCAGACATTAAAAAAGTTATGGTGGGTAAAAAAAGTGACGGTAAATCAAAATACCACTTGTGTATATTTGCATGTCGCAGACAGGTCTGCAGCCCTGTCTTTCCACATTATCTCTTAGCATAGAGAATACAAAGTTACAGCACACACGGGTTACTCGGCTCCTATTGCTGCAAAATGGGATGCACCAGAATCTATATTTTTTTTTCTGAAGCTTTCTTCCCCATATGGTTATTTTTGTCTATTCCAAGCCGATTTGAATGATTCCTTCACTATGTCTGTCCCTGGATTGCTGTTTCATGTATCCACTACCCTTCTAGTCAAAATGGACACGTCGCATTTCCCATTGGGCAATAACGCATTTCCCATTAGTATGACCCTGCGTCCCGGTGTTTCTTTATCCCTGAATGATGCTTCCTTCCTTTACCTTTGAAATATTTGAAGGCTTCTATCCGGACTCTCTCCTATATATCTTTCAGAGGGTAGGTCCTTTAGTTTGTGCTTACAATGCATTAAATGCAAATCCTTTAACATCACTACTACTGCTGCATGACCTTAGAGCCCGCGGTCCCAGTGTGCACTGCAGCAGGCGTGCCCGGCGGGGGGGCGGCGCGCGTGTACAGCGCTTCACCGCGATCTGCTGTCCCAGAGAAGATGCAGGAGTTTGCGACGGGGGGGGGGGGGGGGGGCGTGGCTGGGCTTTTTCCAGGGGTTTGGCCATGACCTCATTCGCCCTCATTGGCTGAACCGTCGGGGGGGCTTGACCACGCCTCAGTCGCATGTTTGTATTTGCAAAAACTTGCAGTACAGCGCGGCAGCACCTGGACCGATTGGGGGCGGTGCTTCTACGCACTGGGCCTGTGGCCCAAGGCTTGGTCCCCATTGGCTGCTGCAGCGCCCGTTATGGTGGGCACTACGGGGACAAGAGCCGCCCCTCAATGGGGCCAGGCCCGCTGCGAGGGGCAGCCGCTTCGCTGCGTTTTTCAGGCATACATGAAAATTGTGATCAGCTCTAGCGGCTGAGCGCTAGGCCACGCCCCCGGCAGTTCAGCCAATGAGGGCGAACCTGCTGGGTGATATCATGGTTGCGCCCCCATCACTCCCCCATCACGCCCTTCTGTCTTTTCCCCTGCAGCTCACTGCAGACCAGGGAAGTCGGCTGCACGCGCCGCCAGCCGGGCAGACGCGCGTGCAGCGCAGACAGCGGGGCCGTAGCCTTAGGCTGCTCCCCCCGCTGCAGATGTTCTTTACATTACTTTATCACTAGGCTACACCAACAGCCGGACCTTTAAGGTATCGCTTGGAATACTGAGTTAGAAGATCGGAAATAAAATAGCAGTTTCATGTTGTATTAAAGCAGCAGTCTGTGTGGATCTTTTATTTTTCAGTTTATTTTTTACTTATGGAATTTCCTCTTACCCTTTCCAACGATGTTCGTTTATTTATTTTTCATCCAATGCTTCGTTCAGGAGATATACGCGGTTTCAATTATTATAGTGTCCGGGAGATTAAAATGGAGTAGTCCCCAGAGCCCAGTGCTGTTTTGAGGTTACCTGGGCAGGACATTCTTAAGAGGCAAGATGTTAACATTGAATGAGCTAATTAAACTCATGGGCTTCTGAGGGGGGGATTGCCACCGTAAATGTGATCCTATATATTGAATCCTCCTCGCTCAGTCACTTGAAGGGTTGGAGATTTGCTGTCACTCAGCTGGCACACGATTTAAATACCATGCACGACGTGTCTCCCGCTTGCCATTTGCTTCTAAACTTCTGGAACGTATTGCCTCTTTTTTACATGTATTTCACTTTCTTAATTCCCGTAACCTACTTGACCGCCTCCAATCAGGATTCCGCCCAGCATACTCTACAGAAACTGCACCCAAAGTAGCTAATGACATCAATAAGAGCAAATCTCAAGGAAACTACTCTAATCTATTTCTTCTTAATCTCTCCTCAGCTTTCGATACTGCTGACAACCCTCTTCTCCTGCACATTCTTATCCATAGCACTGCCCTCCTACTTTTTTCCTCCTACTTCTCTTACCGCTCCTTCTGTATCTCTTATGCCAACTCCTCCTCAACCTCTATGGTACTATCTGTAGGTGTACTGATCCCCAAGGCTCAGGTTTAGGCCCTTTACTCTTCTCTCTAAATACCCTCTCCCCGGGTGACCTCATTTACTCTTTTGGATTCACCTGTCATCTCTATGCTGACGACACACAACTATATTTATCTACACCTGACCTTGCACCCGCAGTTCAGTCACAAATGACAGTGCCTAGCAGCTATCTCAGCCTGGATGGCCCTTCGGCGCCTCAAGCTTCACATGGCTAAGACACAGCTCCTCATATTCCCTCCCAACCAGGTCCCATTATTCCCTTCTCCATTACAGTCAATAACCCTACTACCCACCCAGTCTCGCAAGCACGCTGCCTAGGGGTTACGTTCATCGCCTCCCTTTCCTTCTCCCAACATATAAAATCTCTCCCTAACTAGGGAACGCTCTTCCGCTCAATATTGGTCAGGCATCTTTACTTTCCACATTCAAAGCCCAGCTGATAATCCACCTCTTAAAAGAAGCAGCTCATTAAAGGTTCTTCGCCTCTGCTACGAACTCCAGATGCACTAAACCTCCCTGACTGCATTTCCCATAATGCACTTTTTACTCCTAATGTGTCCGTAAACCTCCCGACATAATACATAGATTGTGAGCTCTTTGTAGCAGAGTCTACTTTAACTTTAGCCTTCTGTTGCACTTATTTCCATTCTTTGTAATGTACATTATTCACCTCCTAATGTAATGGGAGGCGCTATATAAATGAAATTATACATTTGGGGAACCTACACAGCCGTTAAATAGGCAGATTACTAATCTGGCTAATACTATACATGATACATAAAGCTTGGCCCCCTCAGACGCTCTTACCAGAACATCTTCCTACTGTCTCTGTATGTTCTTCCTACCTGCCAATTAGATTGTAAGCTCTTCGGAGCAGGGACTTTTCTTCCGAAATGTTACTTTTATGTCTGAAGCACTTATTCCAATGATGTGTTATTTGTATTATTTGTTATTTATATGAATATGACGTGTATTACTGCAGCGAAGCACTATGTACATTAATGGCACTATATAAATAAAGACATATACACACATACACACAAAGATTTCATGAATACTGTCCTTCACAGCAGCTCTCAAGGATGACTGCTTCGCTGAAACATCGTAAACCTTTTCACCACACGGAGAGGTCTTGGAAGGTAACTGAATCAGGACACATTCCCGAATGCAGAGCTCAAGGCTTGGTGCAGTTTTAAGAGTAACTCAAGGGGCGAGTAAAAAAAATAAATGCAGTACTTGTATGCTTATCATGTGGTGCAGTTCTCCCTGACTTAGAATGGGTTATAAGGATTAATGGCCCCTACCTCGTATGGGATATGGGGGGGGGGGTCATTTTATGAGGTGCAGCTCAGCTTCATTGCTCCCGTCTCCCATGGGCCATTAAAAATACTGTGAAGCTCCTCCCCCCTCTCTCCTACTAGTTTTTTTTCCTCTCTCTAGATCTCTGGACCCTCCCCGGGCGAAGCCCCCAACGATCAGTATCCAACTCAAAAAAACCTTTCTGGTATTAGGTCATATTTGTACTGCAATGTCTGCAAAACTTACCAATGCTTAATAAAAATGTTTGGGGGGGAAAAAAATGCTGTGAAGCATTTTGCCCCTGCTTGTGAAGATTGCAGCTCCATTATCTTGAAATTAATGTTTCCAGCAAGGGAAGGCAACTTTGCAGCAGAGTAAATGGGGGTGGCCGGGGGTGAAATCCTCTTAGTGCATAAAGATAGTTGCCCTACCCCCTTTCACCTTGTATAAATAGCCAGCACCTAGAGCAGGAATGGCCAACTCCAGTCCTCAAGAGCCACCATCAGGTCAGGTTTTCAGGATATCCCTGCTTCAGCACAGATGGCGCAATCAGTGGCTCAGTCGAAGACTACAGTGTTTGATTAAAAACTCTTAAAAAGAAGCCTGCGTGCTAGGATTTCCTCTATTTTCAGGTTGTAGACTGAGCCACTGATTGAGCCACCTGTGCTGAAGCAGGGATATCCTGAAAACCTGACCTATTGATGCCTCTTGAGGACTGAAGTAGGCTACCCCTGGTCTAGAGAACATGAGGAATCTGTAAATACATGTACCAATGTGGTGTGGGGGGGGGGGGGGAATGCTGAATAAAACAATAGAGGTGTGAATTCTCCTCCATTCACCTTAATGAGGTGTCAACTTTAAACTGTAGTTGCAACTAGTTAAATGTGAGCACTATTAAATAGCCAGACAAACACAAGCTCCCAGACTGACTCACTGAAATTTAATTGCCTTATAAGACGGCAATAATGACGAAGGGCAAACATCCCAATCTCCCCCCCCCCCCCATTCTTTGGAGTGCTGTGAACATAAACAGAATGAGATGGCTGGATCTCTTATGTCCTGATTTATTGGAACGTTTTGCTGTTGCTGGTCTCTTGTGATAACATGTGTTTTTATATAGAGTATTCATCGTGTATGCAGAACTGTTAAGTAGAATTTGGCTTGGTCTGTGGTAAGGACGCGAGCAGCCAAAGTAGGGAAAGTTATTGGAAAATGTGCTTGCGTTTGTTACAATTCACTGATAGTGCCCTGGTTATGGATTTTTTTTTTACCTTTTTAAGAAAATAAAAATATCACTTGTGAGCACATTGACATGTCTCAGACAGGTCTGCACCCTGCTTCTCACCGTTATCTCTTACTGCATTAGGCTGCGTCCCCGCTAGCGCTGAGCTCGCTGAGCGGGCGGCGCTTGGCGAGGTGACTTGCATATAAATATGTATGCAAGTCCCCGCTCACGTGATACGCGCGCGCATATGCGCGTGCACACATGCTCACCGGCGCTCTGCGCATAGCTAAACAATTTTTTTATACTCTCTAGTGCACTCAGCTTCCCCTGCTCTCCAAGCATGAGCAACTCAGTGCCAACGGGGACAAAGCCTTATGCTTCCACTGCAGCCAGGGATTCTGGGAAATCACATGCAAATGAGTGCATTGTCACCTTTTTGCTTCATATCGATTTAAACATGAACCTCTATAAGCTTGTGTCTGTCATATTATACAGCTTGTTCAGCACCGCATGGGTTAAAGAAGTTAATAGCCAGTAAACCGACTCACCAACAGCTGTTTCGACCTTTTGGGTCTGAGCAGTGTGGTTATACTGGCTTTGCAATGTAAAGCTGAAAAGCCCATGCTCCATTCCAAGATGGCTGCAGGACAGCTGTGTGATACTGAGCCGATCAGTAAAGGCAACATCATTGGTGGCATGATCACCAGCTGCCATTTTTTATTTTATTTTTAAATCCCAAGGATGAATAGAATGGATGATGTTCAGCAGGCCGCAGCTCACAAACCAGGAGATCTCTCGCTATCAGGACTGATGCATTCTTACACCTGGATGTACCCCTTTGGGGGGGAGAAGAGACTTACCATCACTTTATCGTCCATTCTTGGAGTTAGATACATGGCATGCAGTCCTGTCATATACTAAACAGGTCCAATGGGTGCAGCCTGATGGGGAAATCCAAGGGTATGGAAGAGGTTATTCTCAGCTGAGCCTGGACTTAAAGATTTACGGCGAGATTCTCTAAACTCCGAGATTCTCTAAACTACGAGATCCGAGATTCTCTAAACTCCGAGATCTGAGATTCTCTAAACTCCCTTTCCACCCGTAGGTACCATTGCCCCCACCTGACCGCTCCCCTTTCCTCCCCCCCCCTCCGCTTCCACTTTCCCCCCCCCCTACGCTTCCCGTTCCACTCCACACCCCCCCCCCCCCCCTTTCCCCCCTCCCACTCCCCACCGCCCTGCTCCCCCTCCGCCGGGTCTCCTCAGCTGTCCTAATGAATTAACCAAGACATTCAGATAGCAGGGGTTGCAGAGTTAATTGCAACTCCGATATAGTTTGCTAACTGGGATCTCGCTTACAACTTTTTTGTTTGTGTTATAGTGTGAGACTACAAGTGGTTTAGAGCATCAGCCCCCCCCTACCCCACCATCAAAACTACTGGAGATTGCAAAGGGAAGACGTAAAAATACCACTACCACTGTAAAATCTGACATGCATCATGAGATTATAGAAAACTTTATGTCTGCTTTTACCAGGAGGGATTCATGTATATAAAACACAACACACCGACGCACTCAGTCCAGTGCTGCACTAATGATGTTTATGTACACCCCAGAATAATCACTTTGTTGGCTCATTGGAGCTTTTCTAATAATTAATGTTTTTTGACATATGATTGAAGCCGGGGGGGGGGGCCGGGGGCCCCCCGTTAATGTCGCTCTGGGACCCCTTCATTCCGAGATACAGCACTCAAGTGGGGCTGGTATCTCCTCCGCGAAGTTAAAGCCCCCGCGTCACGTGGGCCAATAGGTTGCTTTGAATGTGCAATAATGTGATCATAATGGCATAATGGATCGACCGCTAGACCGGAGTCGGGACGGGACACCTCCTACGGACGTATCTCGGGAAAGCAGGGGTCACCGGACCTGAAACTAATGGGGTTTTCGAGTCCAGCGACCCCATTCTTCAATCTAATGGTTTAAAACACAGCATAAAAACAAAATCGCCAGCCTGGATTATTGCCTGTAACTGAACCCTACAAGGATTTACACCGTTTCCCTGAAAACAAATTGCTGGAAGGGTTGCACTGCGCATCAGTAAGAAGTAGATATTCATTTGTCAAGGAATATATGTTTGTATTTGCCAGACTTTAGGCTGGGGCACAGGGAAGTGGTGAGGTATCGGTTTTATGCTGTACATATGGTCGCCTGAGCGGTAGCTTGCTTGACACGTCTGTTGTAAAAAAAAAAATTCTTTATCTAGAAAGCGATAAAAAAACACATACACACAACAGGAAGCACCGTGCACAATCCTCTCCAATGGCCTTACTTGGGTCACATTTCTCGTTGTACGCTAGTGAATCATATAACATCTATAAAGAAGTTAAACTGTATTATAACCTCATATGGGTCTCCACTTCTCCAGGAAGCAGTATGGCTACTCGGAAAGTTTATGATGTACTTATGTTCAACTGGCAAGATTGGTCACAATCAAAACAGCACTGTAACAATTCTGCACACTGTTTGTACAAAATTGCTTCCATTTTGGCCAACTAGTAAACCAAACTTAAGTGTGTGAGCCTCTTTTTCTGCAATGTCCTGAAAGTTCTATTCTGTGGCACACAAAGTGACAGTACAAACACAATGCCAAACGTGTTAGTACCTTGACCAAAGGAAATACATGTAATTGAATGTTGTAGCGCATTTCCCGAGATATACCGAGCAGAAAGAGAGAACCTCGGCGAGAATACGGCAGAGAGACAACCTCCGCCGAGATATAACCGAGCAGAGAGAACCTCGGCGGCACAGACCATTATAAATAACGGCCTGGTTGGAATTCCAGCGTCTGCCTGGTATCGGGATTCTGCACAGCGCCAGCAGGCATGGGTATCGTATAGCAATCTATTTTATTTACAGAGCGCAACACACACTGCAGTAACACAATTGAAATACGTGACACAGTGCCAACTACTAAAAAACTGTATGTGATATGGAACAGATAGTGAAAAACGACCACGTAATAATAATATACGGTTTTTATCTAAAAGTGCTGGGTATGCAGCATGTATAAAAGGTACCCCCAGAGAGTTTACAGTGGAGTTTTGTATGATAATGTATAGGTGAAAGATTTGGGTAAAAAGAAGTAATCAATTAACCCAGGTGAGACCTAATTAATACAGGTCAACTGGAAGAGTTCAACCTGGTCCTAGGAGAGATATACTTCTTAATGACACAAAGAACGGTCGAGGACATTTGGTCGTGGCCGTTTTGACGCACACCCAATCTCCAACGACTTTACCCGCAAGGGACCTCGCCACCGGTGACCTCATCCACCGACCTACTTCGCACTCAGATAAGTCCGATAACCTTCGCCCCTTACCCTACCAAACCCCCTAATGTCCAAAACTAACCCTACCTAAAACCTAACCCCTTTATGCTAAAACCCTCTTAGGTTAACCTTTACCCTTCTGCGTAAAACCCTAACGTTACCCCTAGCCCTAAAATCTACATGTTTTCTAGAAGCGCTGGCGGCGGCGGAGCAGTCTAGTTGCGGAGGGCCCCCCTGGTGATAAAAAACCTGGCGGGGGCGTTGGCGTGGCGTGGACGGCCGCGACTAGTTGTGTCCCATCACGACACACCGGGTTACTAACTCATTGACACATACATCATACTTAGAGCTACTGAGCGGCCAAATTTCATACGGAGAAAGTTACTAAGGTGGCCAAAGTCATTATGAACAGTTACTAGCGTTGGCACAATTCATGACGTGAGAGACACAATCAAAACAGAAACAAACAAAAGCGTCTAAAACTACCAAAGCAAAGCAATAGCATTTACTAGCAGATAGAACGAGTCAATGGTACGGAAATTGAAACGCTACGCGGATTTGGAAAAATAAATGACGGAGAAACGAGTAAATTACACAGAGAAGACGACGTTGTCAGACATGATATGGGAGGGAAGTTATGTTATGGTCCGCTCTGTCAGGGTGTGGCTCGTCTGTCAGAGCGCCACACATTGGCGATCTCGGAGTTATAGAGAATCCGATCTCGGAGTTGAGAATCTCGGATCCGAGTTGAGAGAATCGCAGGAGTTAGAGAATATCAGATCTCGGGGTTTAGAGATGCTCAGATCATCGGAGTTTAGAGAATCTCGAGGTCGGATTAGAATTTGAGAATTCGGCATTTTCGGTCTACGAATACTCGGTAGGTTTAGAGAATTGGCGGATCTCGGATTTAGAGACTCTCAGATCGGTTGAGACTCTTGATAATCGTCGTTCGTTTAGAAATCTCGGAGTTAGAGAATCTCAGATCTCGGAGTTCTAGAGAATCTCGGGATTCGGCCGTTTAGAGAATCTAGGATCTCATCAGTTTAGAGAATCTCGGCCGTTTAGAGAATCCGCATCTCGTAGTTTAGAGAAATCTCGGCGTTTAGGAAATCTCAGATCTCGTACGTTAGAGAACTCAGTGCTCGGTGTTTGAGAATCTCAGAGTTTAGAGAATCTCAGATCTCGGAGTTTAGAAGAATCCTCGATCCTCGTAGTTTAGAGAATCTTGGAGTTTTAGAGAATCTCAGTCCGAGATTAGGAATCTCAGGATCTCGGCGTTTAAGGAATCTCGATCTCGCCGTCCGGTTTTTTCAAGATCTCGGAGTTTAGAGAACCGGCTAGAGAATCTCAGATCCGGGATTTAGAGCGATTCGAGCTTGAGAATTAGAAATCTGGCGTTTATAGAATCTGGATCTCTACGTTTAAAGAATCTGCGAGAATCTCGGTCGAGTTTAGAGAATCTCGTCTGGTTTAGAGATCTTAAATCTCGAAGTTTATAGAATCTACGGATCTCAGAGTTTAGAGAACTCGGATCTCGGTGTTTTTAGAGAATCTCGGGGAGGAGTAGTAGAGAATCTCAGATCTCGGCGGTTTAGAAGAAGCTCGGATCTCCGGCGTTTAGAAATCTCGGAGTGTTAAGAACTTCAATCTGGGTGTTGAGAGAATCCGCGTTTAGAGAATCTCAGAGATCTCGGCGTTTAGAGACATCTCGGATCTCGTCGTTTAGAGAATCTCGGATCTCGGTCGGTTTAGCAGAATCTCGGATCGCGAGTTTTAGAGATCCAAATCGTTTAAAGAGAATCTCGGAGTAGAGAATTCGGGCATTTAGAGATCTCGGATCCTCGGAAGTTTAGAGAATCTCGGATCTCAGACGTTGTAAGAGAATCTCGGATTCGGCGTTCAGAGAAATCTCGGAAGTAGAGAATTCAGATCTCGGAGTTTAAGAGAAATCTCGGATCTGCTGTGCGTTTTAGAGAATCGTCGGATTCGGAGTTTGAGACTCAGAGATCTCGGGTTTAGAGAATCTCGGATCTCTCGGCGATTAGAGAATCTCAGAGGATTTTGAGTAATCTCAACCTCGGGAGTTTAGAGATCTCGGATCTCGGCGTTTAGAGAAACTCTCGGATCTCGGCTTTAGAGAATCGCGGAGTTTAAGAAGATCGTCAGATCTCGGAGTTTAGAGAATCTAAGATTCTCGGCTTTTAGAGAATCTCAGAGTTAAGAGAATCTCAGATCTCTCGAGAGTTTAGAGATCTCGGATCTCTGTGAGTTTAGAGAATCTTGGAGGTTAGGAGAATCTCAGATCTCGGAGTTTAGAGAAGCATCCGGTCTCGTTCGTGAGGAAGAATCTCGGAGTTTAGAAGATCTCGACCGTGAGTTTAGAGAAATCTCGGCGTTTAGAAAAAAAACTCTAGATCTCAGGCGTTTAGAGAATCTCTGATCTCGTAGTTTAAAGAGAACTTGGCGTTTAAGAATCTCGGATCTTGGCGTTTAGGAGAATCTGGATCTCGGCGTTTAGAGAACTCTTCGAGTTGAGTTCGGAGTTTAGAGAATCTCGGAGTTTAGAGAATACTCGGAGTTTTTAGAGAATCTCGAGATCTCGGATCGTAATTACGGACCTTTTGAATCTCAGATCTCGGCGTTTAGCAGAATCGGAGTTTAGAGAGATCTCAGATCTCGGAGGAGTTTAGAGAATCTCAGATCTCGGAGTTTAGAGAAATCTTGGAGTTTAGAGAAATCTCAGATCTAGGAAGTTAAGTCAGGAATATCTCAGATCGCGTAGTTAGAGAATCTTGGAGTTTGAGAGAACTTCAGATCTCGTGTTTGAGAATCTCGGCGTTAGACATCTCGGAGTATAGAGAATCTCAGGCCTTTGAGAAAACGCTCTGGCTTGATCTCGGACTCGGCGTTTAGAGAATCTCGATCTCTACGTTTAATTCAGGTTAGTAAATCTCGGCGTTTAAGAATCTCGGATCTCGGCGTTTAGAGAATTCTCGGATCTACGGAGTTTAGAGAACTCTCTGCGTTGTAGAGAATCTCAGAGTTTGAGAATCTACGGGATTCAGAGTTTAGAGAATTCGCGATCTCGGTGTTTAGAGAATATCTCCGGAGATTTAGAAGAATCTCAGACTCGGCGTTTAGAGAATCTCGATCTCGGCGTTTAGAGCATCTCGGAGTTTAGAGAATTCAGATCTTGATTTAGAGAATCTCGGCGTTTGATAATCTCAGATCTCGGCAGTTTAGAGAATCTCGGATCTCGTAGTTTAGAGAATCTCGGATCTCGGCGTTTAGGAGGAATCTCGGATCTCGAGGTTTAGAGAATCTCAGCGTTTAAGAGAATCTCGGAGTTTAGAGAATCTCGGCATTTAGAGAATCTCGACTCGGAGTTTGATAGAAGAATCTCGGATCTCAGCGTTTAGAGAATCTCGGATTTCGGAGTTCAGAGAACTCGGAGTTTAGAGAATCTCAGATCTGGAGTTTCGAGAAATCTCGGATTCAGGCGTTTAGAGAATCTCGGATCTCGGAGTTTAGAGAATTCAGATATCGGGTTTAGTCTTAGAGAATCTCGGTCTCGGCGGTAGAGAATCTCAGAGTTTAGAGAATCTCAGATCTCGGGAGTTTAGAGAATATGGATCTCGGCGTTAGAGAATCCGGATCTCGGCGTTTAGAGGATCTCGGAGTTTAGAGAATCCCAGATCTCGTAGTTTAGAGAAGATCTCAGATTCGGCGTTTTAGAAGAATCTCAGGAGTTTAGAGAAATCTCAGATCTCGGTTAGTTTAGAGAATCTCGGATCTCTGTTTAGAGACTCTTGGAGTTTGTAGAGAATCTCAGATCTCGGAGTTTGAGAAGATCGGATCTGGCGTTTTTAGGAATCTCGGAGTTAGAGAATCTCTGATCTCGGAAGTTTAGAGAATCTCGGCGTTTTAGAATTAGATCGGCAGTTTAGAGAATCTCGGATCTCGTGAGTTCTAGGAGCATCTTGGGTTTATAGAATCTCGGATCTTGGCGTTTAGAGAATCTCGGATTCGGCGTTTAGAGAATCTCGGATTTCGGAGTTTACAGAATCTCGAGTGAGACTCGAGTTAGTTTAGAGAATCGCAGATCTCGGAGTTTAGAGAATCTCGGATCTCGGCGTTTTTGGAATCCTAGATCTCGGCGTTTAGAGATCTCGAGTTTAGAGAATCTCAGATCTCGGAGTTTAGAGAATCTCAGATCTCGGAGTTTAGAGAATCTGGAGTTTAGAGAATCTCAGATCTCGGAGTGTAGAGAATCTCAGATCTCGAGTTTAGAGAATCTGGAGTTTAGAGAATTCAGATCTCGTAGTTTAGAGAATCTCGCGTTTAGAGAATCTCGGAGTTTAGAGAATCTCGGCGTTTTAGAGAAACTCGGGTCTCGGCGTTTTAGCAGAATCTCGGATCGGCGTTTAGAGAATCTCGGATCTCGGAGTTAGAGAATCGGAGTTTAGGGAATCTCGGTTATAGAGAATCTCAGATCTCAGAGTTAGAGACCTCAAACTCGGTTTTAGATATCTCGGAGTCTCGGCGTTTAGAGAATCTCCGATCTGGCGTTTTAGGATCTCGGAGTTAGAGAATCTAGATCCGGAGTTTAGAGAATTTCGGAGTTTAGAGAATCCGATCTCGGAGTTTAGAGAATCTGGAGTTTAGGAATCTCAGATCTCGGAGTTTAGATAGATCTCAGATCTCGGAGGTTTAGAGAATCTCGGACTCCGACGTTTAGAGGAATCTAGATCTCGGC
>WSYH01011736.1:0-20246 GCA_036426205.1 Ascaphus truei
TTATTTTTTAGGCTTGTTCAAGAATCTTGGCTCTTGGGGGAAAACCTACTTACAGCAACATAGAAGAAAATTCGCATTTGTCTGACTCTGTCAGGTAATGAAGAAATGATGAGGTTTCTTAAGTGTGTACTTATATCCCCACTGGTCTTGACACATATGGATAGGCTCAGGGTTGGTAAGATTAAATCCCCATAAGGTATATGTGGACAAAGAGCGAGAGAAACAGACCGATGGTGTAGGTTGTAGACAGGATTTTATAAATAGCAAGTTAAAAGACATGTACTCACACTTGTACATGTATATAATGCACATAAAGGTATCTTTAGCGCTGTGTGCGCCCGTGTGTTCTCCCCCTCCTCTATCCCCAGTCTGCTGCCGCTGCGGCAAGGGCGTGTGACGTCACGTCCCTCTGAACGGCGATCGTGTCCAAAGGAGAAGGCTGTGGCGCGCTGGAGAGGAATCGCGGGTGAAATTCAAACGGCTGGAATCTGGAGTCTTTCTTCAAAGCGTGCAGCTTGATGAGATGGCTCTACGATTTCGCTGTCGCATACAGCTTCGTCAGGAGCGTCATGACGTGTTATGTGGGCGTCACATACTTATACTGTTGGAGTCTAATTGACTGTGTGTTGTCTATCTGATTGAACTCATTATTATTTAATTTAACCCACATGGTTTCTTACATAGGCACACAATCATCTCTGTGGTTCAAAACATAAAATCAATGTTATATCAATACCTCATAAATTACATATTAAATAAGTATACAATCTTTAATAATTTCAAAACCAGATAAAAAAAGAAAAAATGCTCATCTAAACAAATAATACAATTAGAAACTATTATTAATGGCTAACTTCAAATTTTGCATATACTTCATTAAGATATATAAAAAAGTATTAAAAACTCATAGAACGGGAGAGAGGGAAAAAAACAAGAGAGACATGGAAAAACATATGTTAGTATTTCAATTATTTTCTTCAAAAGAACATATGAAAGAGGTTTCCAGAGTAATATGGATTGCATACCAATAGAGGTCGATTTAAATAAAAGCATTATCCATGGGAGCACTGATTGTAGTTCATTATCAAAATGAGATTTGGCTCTAAATTTACAATTAAAGGACATTTAAAATATATAAAGTGAGAAAATACAATAAGATTTACAATAAATTTTAAAAATATTAATTGAATAAAATGTTTTTAAAAACATAATAAAAAATGTATAAAAAGGATTATCTAAATTAGAAAGTTATAATAATTTACACAGATAAAGGGGCATATTAAAAGAGACACTACGTTATATATACTATTAATCATAGTAAAAAGGGTAAAATTTCAAAATCTGAATTAGCCATGAGGAATTAATGTATCAAGCTTATGAATCCAGAACATTTCCCTTTTGCTTAAATCCACCTCTCTGAACGTCCCTCCAGTGTTGTTTAACCTGTTCTATAGCCGTAAATCTTAGACTATCTGGATTTGATTGGTGATACTTAGCGTAATGCTTGGAAACGCCGTGAGTTAAAATACCCCTTCTGATATTGCTCAGATGTTCGATAATGCGGGTACGAATGGGTCTTGATGTCTTCCTACATTATTGTAACCCGCAGGGGGCACTGAAGGATATATATACAAAATCGGTAGAACAGTTAATATATTGCTTGATTTTAAAAGCTCTTTATTCTGTGACATATAAAATAGTTTTATCTTTCAGTTTATGCTGACAGGCCTTGCATGTTGCACAAACCATAAAACAGTCAGGTTTTTAACCACCCTTGTTTGGTCTCTCTTGTGCTTTTTAAAGCGCTCGGTGCAATAATATTTTTTATGTTCTGTGCCTTCTTGAAAATAATTTTTGGAGTATCTGGTAAAATATCCCTTAACTGTGTATTCACTAGGGAACTGTGGCGCCTAGGCAAGTCATTTAAGTGCAATTTATATATGGTCAGTGCTCTATAAAGGCAGAGTTTGGTTTGTTAATCCCAAAAATGTAGTCAAAGTATATACAATTATTGTAAAGGGACAACAGATGTTATAACAAATATAAACATTAAGATATAAAACCACTTTGACAAATCTAATCTGAGAGTTTATTTTCAGTTTGCTAAAACAAGCCGTTACCAGCTGTCTACAGCACTCTTCTACTGAAAGGAAACCATATCAATGCATTTCATTATCACTGCTTACCAACATTTAAAACTTTGAACTTTGAAAAAGTGTAGGAAAACATCACCATTACATAATCACCACTATATTTTCATTTCAAAGCACAAAATATAATATTTAAGTAATAATCCCCGAAGAACAGGGCATTACTGACCAATAATGCCCTGGTTGGAAGAGTTGAAGGCCCGAGGCGAAGTCGAGGGGTTTTAACCCAGCCAGGGCAATATTGCCAGTTATGCCCTGTTCTGA
The DNA here is from genome assembly GCA_036426205.1 of Ascaphus truei. Taxonomy (NCBI): domain Eukaryota; kingdom Metazoa; phylum Chordata; class Amphibia; order Anura; family Ascaphidae; genus Ascaphus; species Ascaphus truei. The sequence goes on from WSYH01011736.1 coordinate 2,415, forward strand.
GAGGATTATTACTATTATAGGCTAAATGTAGGCTTATTTCATAAATAATAGACACTTCTGTATAGTTATATAGTTTTTTTAATTAAAATAAAATGGTAAATACATGAATCCATCTCTCTATACTCTTACACTGCAGATATTTATATCCACACACTGCTGCCCCCTCTGTGTACACACAAACACACACAACACATCATCTCTACACACACACACAGCAGCTCAACACACAACACAGCAGATCTACACACACACAAACTGCTGCTACACACACACCACACACACACACACACACACACACACACACACACACACACACACACACAGCACCTCTACACACATAGTAGCTCTACACACACAAGCACACCACACACACACACACATACACATACAACACAGCACCGTCTCCACCCACAACACAGCAGCTTACACACAATCACAACACAGCATCTCTACACACACACACACACACACCAGCCAGAGCGGCCTACACGACACACACACACAGCTAAGCACCAAACACACCACACACACAAACACACACCACACCACACACACCAGAACCCACACAACACACACACACACCAGCAGCTAACACAACACACACACACACAACACACACACACACACCCCACACACACACCCACACACAGCAGCTCACACAACACACAACACAGAAGCTCTACACACACACACAGCTAGCCTCTACACACACACATACACACACAAGCCAGAGCTTGCACCACCACACACACAGCAGCTCTACACACCCACAACACAGCAGCCTCACACACACACACACACACACACCACACCACACACAACAAACAGCTCCACACAACACACAAACACACAGCTCACAAAACACACACAAGCTGCGCCCACACAACACACACAAACACCGTGACCCACCACACCACAAGCGATGACACGACACAAACACACACAGGGGCGGGACACACCACACACCACACACACACACACACACACACACACACACACACACACACACACACACACACACACACATACACACAACACAGCAGCTCTACACACACAACGCAGTAGCTCTACACACAAACTCTGCTGCTACACACACATACAACAACACAACACACACACTGCTGCTATACCCATAAACACTGTTACGGACACACACACACACACACACACCACAGCAGCTCTACACACACACACACAACACAGCAGCTCTACCCACACACAACACAGCAGCTCTACACAAACAACGCAGCAGCTCTACACACAAACTCTGCTGCTACACACACATACAACAACACAACACACACACACTGCTGCTATACCACAAACACTGCTAAGGACACACACATACACACACACAACACAGCAGCTCTACACACACACACACACACATACACACACCACCACAGCTCTACACACACACACAACACAGCAGCTCTATACACACACACACACAACAGCTCTACACACACAACACAGCAGCTCTACACACATGCTACACCCATAAACACTGCTGCTGACACTGACACACAAACACACACACTCACACACACACTGGAGCTCTGTACACACACATCAGCTCTACACACACAACACAGCCGCTCTACACACACAACACACACACAAACTGCTGCTACACACACATACAACTGCACAACACAACACACACTGCTGCTGCTATACCCATAAACACTGCTACTAACACACACACACACACTGCAGCAACAATAAAAAATGCAGCCACTTACTAAACTTCGCAGACTCTCTCCCCCCACCCCCAATTCAACTGAATCTGCTCAGCAAATTTCAGTCAGCTCAGGAGGGGGAGGAGTCAACCCGTGTCTGATACTTCCTGACCAATCCCCTGCCCTGTCTCAGCTGTTCTGAAAGCTGATTGCCTGGAAATAAACAGATTGAAAATTACACTTTGCAAGCTGCTAAAATTCCGGGCATTATCCAATCAGAGAGCAGGGTTTTCAATAACGCCCTGAATTTTACTGCTTTAGCCTATAATAGTCAATATAATATTTCAATGTCAAAACATACATATGTCATTAGTAGGATTTATTATTCCTTTTTGGTGTGATATGATGTGATATCTGCAGTCTGGTGAAGCCTTTTCCCAGTCCCGTTGTGGCGATTTTGCTCTCTTCTTCTTTGATAAAGCAACTTCCATCTGGCTGGGGTTCCGACTGCTATCTAATGAGTGTCAAGGTTCCAGGCTTGAAAACAGAGGTTCTCTGGCTTTATGGATTAGCTTTGACCATTTGGATGCAGAAGACATTGTGCAAACAATGCAATGGGTGCATTACACTACCTGTGATCTGAACCCAGTTCCAACACACCTTCTCTTAGGCTGTGTTGATGTAATCGGCCCAGTGTTTGGAAAATAGTCCAGTGCTTTTTGCAGATGGGAATACTGTTTCTCAATGATGACACAGGAACCCTTTCCTTTGTTGCTGTATAAATCTCCTTTCCTCCAACCTTAAGGGATAACCCTGTGTCCTTTGTACTGCCCTTGGAATAAATAGTTATTTTGAAAGCTCCTTGTAATGTCCCCGAATACATGTGTATATCATTATCATATAACCGCTTAGACGTCTCTTTACTAATGCAAACAAATCTAAATTATCTAGCCTCTCCTCATAAGTCAGATTTTCCATCCCCTTTATTAATTTGGTGGCTCATCTCTGCACTTTTTCTAGTTACATAATGTCTTTTTTTTAAAGTGGTACACAAATCTGTACACCATATTCAATGTGTGGCCGTACTAATGCTTTATAGAGGGCATAATTATGCTATCTTCCCTAGCATCCATTCCCCGTTTAATGCAAGATAAGATCTTATTTGCCTTTGCTGCTATTACATGCATTGGGCACAATTTCTAAGCCTGATGTCTACAAGAACTCCTAAATTCTTCTCCATCAAGGATTCCCCTAATTTGCCCCCATTGAATTTGTATGTCACCTGATTCTTCTTCTTTCCAAAATACATAACCATACATTTATCTGTATTAAACCTCATCTTCCATCTACCTGCCCAAGTGTCTAGTCTATCAAGGTCTTTCTGGAGAGAAATTACACCCTGCTCTGATTTTAGTACCTTACACAATTTAGTGTCATCAGCAAAGATGGAGACTTTGCTCTCGGCTAACCTCAAGGTCATTAATAAAGAAGTAAAAAATCAGGGGTCCCAGTACCGATCCCTTAGGTACTCCACTCACAACCCCTCTTCATTGAGGTGCAATCCATCCCTATTATAACGATAGCACTCTCAGAAAAGGACTCCAAGCACCATAAAAAAAAAAAACTCCTTCCTACACCACTTTCTTAACCATACATTAACCACCCCAAGCTCCAACTTTCTCCCTTGTGTAGCATATGGCACTGGTAGTATTTCAGAAAATAGAGGTCCTTGCCTTACGCTTGTGGCCTAGATCCTTGAAATCATTTTTTATGACCCTCCATCTTTCTCATGTACCAAGACCGCTGGGTCCGCAATGTGTCAAACCCGAGCCCCCGGGAGACAGCAAACTTTTTGGTTCATGCGGTAAAAACAACAGATTGCCCTCTCTACTCTCCTAATAATGGAGTCAACTAGCACCACAACCTTTCTTGTTCTCTGATTATCCTGAGTACTATATGTGCTGGAGGAACTATTCCCCTGTCTTCTATAGAAATCAGTCTCCCCCAGCCTTGCCATTCCTGCCCTGACACCCCCAATATCCTCACTCAATCTGACAAATATATTGGGATGGTTCAGCTCTGAACTGGCATGCCTCTTCCCTTCTCCCTACTATAAGAAGATATATAAAGGCACTTGTGCTGGCAGGTTTATTAATACTATGAAAACATGCAATTGAGGCCTACATGGCATATACAGTACGCCTCACCCCCAACATGACAGATATGGAAAAATCATCAATGGCCCTCATTCTCTTTAGGCCAAAATGTCTCTGGACTTGAAAGTGGAAAGAAATCATGAAATCATGAAATCAGAGATTCAATGGGATATTGTTGGCCTTAGTGAAAAGATGAAGTCCTCAGTGATCTCAAAGTAGACACATATATTACAAAGGTACAGAAAATGTAAGAATCAATGGACAAGGCTTTATCAATAACAAGAAATTGACAAATAACATGATATGAAATCTCATCAGAAAAAGCATCCACAATTATTCAATGAACAAAGAGATACAGGCTTCAGGTTACCCAAGTACACGCCCAAACATCGGTCACAGAGGCAATTAAATAAAAATACCTCCACCATGAAATTAACCAACCAGAAATATAATTTTTAACTCAATATCATTGTGGAAAATTCCAATGTCACGATTTGTGCCCAGAAAAAAAACAAAGCATCAGTTGGTAAGTATGGTTATGGCAACAGAAATTAACCTGGAGACAGATTAGTGGAATGTGCAGAATGTGAAAACGTCTTTATCATTCATTTATCCTTCCAGAAGAATCCAAATAGAAAATGGACATAGAGTGGACCCAATGGAATCAATAAATTGGCTTTATTCTAACAAACAAAAAGGTAATTTAAGACTGCACCATCTTTAACTAAATTGACACAGGAAGTGATCATCAATTGTATCGCTGAAAATTACATCTTAATACAAAGGAGAAGGAGCGGCTCAGTGAGTAAAGACACTGACTGAGTTTGAAGCAAGGGAACCTGGTTCAATTCCTGGTGTCGGCTTCTTGTGACCTTTGGCACGTCACTTAATCTCTCTGTGCCTCAGGCACCAAAAAATAGATTATAAGCTCCATGGGGCAGGGACCTGTCTCTGTAAAATGTCTCTGCAAAACTTGCTTCTTTATACAAGAACATGCTATTAATAATACAGCTCAACCCCGTTATAGCGCGGTCCTCGGGGGCCACCCGATCCGACCGCGCTAGAATGGGGGTCGTGCTCATTTTTTTTTTAAATGGCCACTGCGCGCCCAATCGGGAGGAGGGAGGAAGTGGCCGGAAGCCCTACACGTCCCCCAGCAGCAACCAGGCCTGCCAACAGCAGCCCTCTGAGTCCAACCGCAGCCTGCTCCTTACCTCCCCCCCACCACCGGCATCCATCCCCCTCCACCGGCATCCACCTCCTCCACTGGCATCCACCTCCTCCCCCCACCGAGGCCCCCACACCTACCGGCCCGTCGCCCGGCATCCAGAGACCCTCCACTCCCGCCCTCAGTCTGTGTGTCTCTGACACACCACTCCTACGCGGCACAACCAGTTTTGGGCCTAGCCCACGCGGCCCTCCGAGTCCCAGCCTGCTCCTCACTCACCCCCCGTACCGGCATCCACACCACCCCCCCACCCCCCAACGACACCCCCCTCCACCTACTGACACCCCCCCTCTTATCCCGATGCCAGCTCCGCTCCGATCTCAGCAGGCGACACCAAAGTGAGGGAGGAAGAGTGTGCTGTGTGCTGTGAGAGTGTGCTGTGAGTGTGTGCAGTGTGCAGTGAGTGCTGGAAGTGTGTGTAGTGGGCTGTGCAGTGTGCAGTGAGTGCTGGTAGTGTGTGCAGTGTGCAGTGAGTGCTGGTAGTGTGTGTAGTGGGGTGGGCTGTGCAGTGTGCAGTGTGTGCTGGTAGTGTGTGAAGTGGGGTGTGCAGTGTGCAGTGTGCACTGGCAGTGTGTGTAGTGGGCTGTGCAGTGTGCAGTGTGCAGTGTGCAGTGTGCAGTGTGCAGTGTGCAGTGTGCAGTGTGCAGTGTGCAGTGTGCAGTGTACAAAAAAATGTAAAAAATTTTTTTTTTTTAATTATTTATTTATTTTTTTAATTCGGGGTCCATGCTCAAACCGCGTTATAAGCGGATCCGCGTTATAGCGGATCGCGCTATAATGTGGTTGAGCTGTACAAAGATGTTATAGCAGTAAGAACGGAAAGGCGGTATACAGCAATGTGAAAAAAATGGTCTTTCAGATTGCTGTGCACCACCTTTCCATTCTTGCAGCTATACATCGTCTTCACGGCAGGAGCGGCTACTACAAGTTCACATTAGTCGTGATCTGTGAGTACCTCAACAGTCTCCTTTACAAAAGATACTGTTCTATTACATCGTGGACTGTGTTAATTGTTCTTTGGATTGTAAAGAATTCATGGCTGTGTTTACATCAGGTTTTCCCTTAGGGGTAGACCTTAGCTTCTCTCTTTTGCATATTGAAAGTATATGGAATGTGCGGAATTTATCATTTTTAATGTATGTATGTCTTTATTTATATAGCGCCATTAATGTGCATAGTGCTTCACAGTAGCAAATAACAGATCATGGGAATAAGTGCTTCAGACATAAAAATAACATTTAGGAAAAGGAGTCCCTGCAACTAAGAGCTTACAATCTAATTGGTAGGTAGGAAGAACGTACAGAGACAGCAGAAGGGCGTTCTGGTAAGTGTGTATGCAATGGGCCAAGCTTTATGTATCATATGTATAGTTTTAGCAACGGAGCTACTCATATGCTTGGTTAAGCAGGTGTGTTTTAAGGTGGGTCTTAAAATTATTTTTAATTTAATTAGATGAAGGGCATTCCAGAGGTGCGGGGCAGTCAGTGAGAAAGGTTTTAGGCAGAAGAGGGCTATAGATACAAAAGAGATAGAGAGAAAACATCCTTGAGCGGAACACAAGAGTCGGGATGGTGCATAGCAAAAAATTAGGGCTAAGATGTAAGGAGGGGCAGAAGAGTGTAAAGCTTTAAAAGTGAGGAGGAGAAATGAGTGTGTGATACGAGATTTGATAGGAAGCCTGGAGAGTGATTTCAGCAGGGGAGATGCTGAGACAGATTTAGGAAAGAGTATAGGGATTCTGGCAGCAGCGTTTAGGATAGATTGTAGGGGAGACAGGTGAGAGGCAGGAAGACTGAACAGCAGGATGTTACAGTAATCGAGACGAGAGAGAATGAGGGCCTGTGTCAGAGTTCTAGCAGTCGAGCAACAGAGGAAAGGGCATATCTTAGTAATATTGAGGAGGAAAAAGCAACAGGTTTTATATATGTTTTGAATGTGAGAGGAGAATGTGAGAGAGGAGTCAAGTTTGACCCATAGGCAGCGTGCTTGCACTACTGGGTGTATGGGAGAACTTCCAACAGTAATGTGGAAGGAGGTAGTTCCTGACCAGGTTGTCGGGGTCTGGAGAAGGGCTGAGAGAGGAGAGGGAAGAGCACAAAGTAGAATCAAAAGCTCTTAGGTTAATAGAGTGCAGGTCTGCAGAAACAAGGGGTAGATGGAAATTGAGAAGGGGAGAAGTGAGAGAGAAAAAATGAGATGAGGTGATGGTCAGAGAGAGGAAAGGGAGAATCATAGAGAAAAGTTTTTAGTAAAAAACAGGTCTGGGTAGTGGCCATTCTTGTGGGTGCTGGCTGCAGTCCACTGTTGTAGGCCAAAAGAAGAGGTTAGAGAGAGAAATCGGGAGGCCCAAAAGAGAAAGAGAGGGGTCATCAATGTGGCAGTTGAAGTCCCCAAGGAGAACAGGGGAGTCTGAGGAAAGAAAGAAAGAGAGCCAGGATTCAAAGTGAGAGAGAAAGACAGAATGGGGATGAGTAGAGGTAGGTGGGTGATAGATGTGCTGGACAGGGAGAGGAGAGACAATCTGGACAGTGTGAGCCTCAAAGGAAGGAAAAGCAAGAGAGGGGGGAATAGGAAGGGTTCGGTAATGGCAGAGAGAGGAGAGGAGGAGCCCCACACCTCCACCCCTACCATCAGGGCACAGAATGTGTGAGAAGGAAAGGCCACCTTAACAGAGGGCAGCATCCAGAGATATAATAATATCTTGACTTAACAATTATTTCACATGCTATTTTTACCACATGCGAATATATCCCTTGAGTCTTTGCACATAAGGCTTTTGATGCACTGTGTTTTTGTTGGGTTATCCCCATCTTTTGTTTAATACAAAGATGAAAAGAAGATAGCCGATTATAAAAAAAAAAAAGACAAGAACCTAAAATACTATCAGATAGTATGAAGAACTTACAATCTAAGTGGTAAGTGGTGAGAACTTACAGAGAAAGTAGGAGGGTAAGTGTGTCTGCAATGGGCCAAGGTCAGAGCATATGAGATGTATAGTATCAGCCAGTGGAGCTACTCATATGCTTTGTTAAAGAGGTGTGTTTTAAGAAAGGTCTTAAATGTGGAAATAGAGGGTGCAAGTTGGATATTGACGGGAAGGGCACTCCAGGGGTGTGGTGTAGTAAGTGAGAAAGGTTTTAGGCAGGAGAAGGCATTAGATATAAAAGGTGTAGACAGAAGACATCCTTGAGCAGAACGCAAGAGTCGAGCAAGTGTATAGCGAAAAATTAGGACTGAAATGTAAGGAGGGGCAGGAGAGTATATAGCCTTAAAAGAGAGGAGAATAATTTTGTAAGTACTATGGGTCTTTATAGGAAGCCAGGAGAGGGATTGCAGCAGTAGAGACGCTGACCCTTTTTTTTAGGAGAAAGTTAAGTGATTATAGCAGTTGCATTAATTGTTATATGGTGAAGAACACTATCAAAGATAACAAAAGTTTACAGAAGATAAAGCAGTGACCTATGATTGAGAAGAAGCAAGGCATTGCACTCAAACAAGATGATGAATCAACAATAAAAGACTGTGCACTGATCATAAAGAGAGTTGAAGACTTCTACAATAACTTGTAAAAGAATACATACAGTATAACATATGGTATAACCAAGCAGACCAAGAATAAGGAGCAAACACTACTGATAAGACCTACAAGAAGTAGTAGCAAAGACTATAAAATCTATGAAGAATGAGAAGGCCCCTGAGACGATGTAAATACAACTGAAATCTTGAAAGAAACTGGGGAAGAAATATAGGGAAGCTTGCAATGTTGCTTGAAGAACAGAACATTTCCAGAGTAGTGAAGCAATGCCATAGAGTAGTTATCCTCATCAATAAGAAGAGATCAATAAGACTTGAAGAACCACAGATGAATCTCAGAAAAATTTGATGTTCAAAACTTTTGTATGAGGTCACAAACTATGCAAAATTTGCCCTTTTTGAGTTACACACTCTCTCTGTCTCTCACCCACAATCTCTTTGTCTCTCACCCACACTCTCTCTGTCGCTCACCCACACTCTCTCTGTCTCTCACCCACACTCTCTCTGTCTATCACCCACACTCTCTCTGTCTCTCACCCACTCTCTCTCTGTCTCTCACCCACACTCTCTCTGTCTCTCACCCACACTCTCTCTGTCTCTCACCCACACTCTCTCCTGTCTCTCACCCACACCCTCTCTGTCTCTCACCCAGACTCTCTCTGTCTCTCACCCACACTCTCTCTGTCTCTCACCCACACTCTCTCTGTCTCTCACCCACACTCTCTCTGTCTCTCACCCACACTCTCTCTGTCTTTCACTCTCTCTGTCTCTCACTCTCTCTGTCTCTCACTCTCTCTGTCTCTCACTCTCTCTGGTTGGGGGCGGGACTATGGTTGGGGTGGGGACTAGTGGCCGGGGCTCGTGGTTGGGGGGGCGGCGGGGGGCGAGGGGGACTAGGTGGCAAGTAGATTTTTGGTTGGGCGAGTAGATTTTTGGGTGATTTGTCGACACACTGTATATTAATATATATATATATATATATATATATATATATATATATAGATATATAAATATATATAATATATATATATGATTCATTATGCAATGTTACTGTATGCTCATTTACATGTCTTAGACAGGTCTGCAAACCTGCCTTACATTATCACCCAGCACACGTGCTTCTACTGCAGCAAGGGATTCTGGGAAATGACATATATACAGTATATAGTCATGCACTTTCTTCGTGTACAATTAAAAAGGATAAGAAGAAATAAAAACAATCTTTATGGGCCTTATTCAGAAAGCCTCGATAAGGCCCTTATCGAGCACTTATCGCCCAAAATGGGCACTCGTATTCGATGCCTCGATAAGTGCTCGATAATGGCCTGTATCGACGCAAATTTTATTCCATCCGAAATCGCTGACTGAGCAGCGATCGAGCGCCTATTGACCATTTTCGGATGCTGATAAACTCGCGCTATTCAGAGACCGCGCCAGTGTGGGTGTCGCGGCCCATTGCAGCCCTAAAAAACGATTTTCTCCCCAAATCCAATCCCCACAAATTGTGTGGTTTCAATTGGTGGAGGACGATGGCCTCGATGAGCTGCGATGTGTCGGGACTTAGAAGAAATCAGGCCCCTTTCCTGCCTCGGATTGATGCCGGGGGTCTCCGGAGCTGATAGCCATTAATAGCTGCTCCGGACCCCCCCGGCATGCATCCGAGGCAGGAAACATGCATGTACAGCAACTTCATTACCTTAGCGGCTAACCGCTAAGGTAATGAAGGGGTTAAACAACCGTGCCAGGCATACAGTAAGAAACATACAATACAATGCAATACAGTGGCTAGCGGGGGTGGGTGAAGGGGGAATTTGGCCCTTAGTGGCTGTTTAGGCATTGTGGGGGGGTTGCGGGTGTAGTTAACCCCTTCATTACCTTAGCGGTTAATACCTAAACCTAAACAGGGCTAATACCCCCTTCACTCACCCGTCAGGCCTAAGCACCCACTCCAGACTGACTATACCCACCCTATACCCATTGAGTAGTATAGTGGTACATCATACTCATATAATAATAATAATATGGGCATGATAAGCCTCTATAGCACTCAATGGGCACCCTAATAAAAATACAGTAATACACAAGACACACAGTAATAAAACGTAACTAAACTCCAAAAAAACACTTCACTAAATAAAAACAGTAGCCAGCTAATCCAATCAATAGAAGCAATTACAAATCAACATTGAATTAATTCAACCATTACCCAATCAAACCAATAAATCCCTAAACCAACTCAAAATGAATAGTAACACTAACCAATGTAATACAAAAAATATATCAATGGCGCTCTGCACTAATAAAATATAAACATAGAAACAAAGCAAAGACAGGCTTCGGTTACCCAAGTACACGCCCAAACATCGGTCCACAGAGGCAATTAAATAAAAATACTCCCACCATGAAATTAACCAACCAGAAATATAATTTTAACTCAATATCATTGTGGAAAATTCCAATGTCACGATTTGTGCCCAGAAAAAAACACAAGCATCAGTTGGTAAGTTTGGTTATGGCAACAGAAATTAACCTGGAGACAGATTAGTGGAATGTGCAGAATGTGAAAACTTCTTATCATTCATTTATCCTTCCAGAGAATCCAAATAGAAATGGACATAGAGTGGACCCAATGGAACAATAAATTGGGCTTATTCTAACAACAACAAAAAAGTCATTAGACTGCACCATCTTTAAAAAACCTAATTGACCGGAAGTGTCATCATTGTATCGCCTGAAAAATTACATCTTAATACAAAGGAGAAGGAGCGGCTCAGTGAGTAAAGACACGACTGAGTTTGAAGCAAGGTGAACCTGGTTCAATTCCTGGTGTCGGCTTCTTGTGACCTTTGCACGTCACTTAATCTCTCTGTGCCTAGGCCCACAAAAAATAGATTATAAGCTCCATGGGGCAGGGACCTGTCTCTGTAAATGTCTCTCTGCAAAACTTGCTTCTTTATAAAGAAACATGCTATTAATAATACACCTCAACCCCGTTATAGCGCGGGTCCTCGGGGGCCACCCGATCCGACCGCGCGCTAGAATGGGGGTCTTGCTCATTTTTTTTTATAATGGCCACTGCGCGCCCAATCGGGAGGAGGAAGGAAGTGGCCGGAAGCCCTACACTCCCCCAGCAGCAACCACCTGCCAACACAGCCCTCTGAGTCCAACCACCGAGCCTGCTCCTTCCCTCCCCCCCACCACCGGCATCCATCCCCTCCACCGGACCACCTCCTCCACTGGCATCCACTCTCCTCCCCCCACCGAGGCCCCCACACCTACCCGGCCCGTCGCCCGGCATCCAGAGACCCTCACTCCCGCCCTCAGTCTGTGTGTCTCTGACACACCACTCCTACGCGGGCACAACAGTTTTGGCCCTAGCCCACGCGGCCCTCCGAGTCCCAGCCCTGCTCCTCACTCACCTCCCCGTACCGGCATCCACACCACCCCCCCACCCCCAACGACACCCCCTCCCCCTACTGACACCCCCCCTCTTTCCCCGATTCACTCCGCTCCGATCTCAGCAGGCGACACCAAGTGAGGAGGAAGAGTGTGCTGTGTGCTGTGAGAGTGTGCTGTGAGTGGTGTGCATGTGCAGTAGTGCTGGACAGTAGTGTGTAGTGGGCTGTGCAGTGTGCAGTGAGTGCTGGTAGTGTGTGTGCAGTGTTCGTGAGTGCTGGGTGTGTGTAGTGGGGTGGGCTGTGCAGTGTGCAGTGTTGTGCTGGTAGTGTGTGAAGTGGGTTGTGCAGTGTGCAGTGTGCACTGGCAGTGTGTGTAGTGGGCTGTGCAGTGTGGCGTGTGCAGTGTGCAGTGTGCAGTGTGCAGTGCAGTGTGCAGTGGTGCAGTGTGCAGTGGCGTGTACAAAAAATGTAAAAAATTTTTTTTTTTAATTATTTATTTTTTTTTATAATCGGGGCCCATGCTCAAACCGCGTTTAAGCGGATCCGCGTTATAGCGGATCGCGCTATAATGTGGTTGAGCTGTACAAAGATGTTAGCAGTAGAACGGAAAGGCGTATACAGCAATGTGAAAAAAATGGTCTTCAGATGCTGTGCACCACCTTCCATTCTTGCAGCTATACATCGTCTTCACGGCAGGAGCGGCTACTACAAGTTCACATTAGTCGTGATCTGTGAGTACCTCAACGTCCCTTTACAAAAGATACTGTTCTATTACATCGGGACTGGTGTAATTGTTCTTTGGATTGTAAGAATTCATGGCTGTGTTTACATCAGGTTTTCCCTTAGGGTAGACCCTTAGCTTCTCTCTTTTGCATATTGAAAGTATATGGAATGTGCGGAATTTATCATTTTAATGTTGTATTCTTTATTATATAGCGCCATTAATGTGCTATTGCTTCACAGTAGCAAATAACAGATCATGGAATAAGTCTTCAGACATAAAATAACATTTAGGAAAGGAGTCCCGCAACTAAGAGCTTACATCAATTGGTAGGTAGGAAGAACGTACAGAGACAGCAGAAGGGCGTTCTGTGTAGTGTGTTGCAATGGCCGCTTTATGTATCATATGTATAGTTTTAGCAACGAGCTACTCATATGCTTGGTTAGCAGGTGTGTTTTAAGGTGTGGTCTAAATTATTTTTAATTTAATTAGATGAAGGGCATTCCAGGAGTGCGGGGCAGTCAGTGAGAAAGGTTTTAGGCAAGAGGGCTATAGATACAGAAAAGAACGAGAGAACCATCCTTGAGCGGAACACAGAGTCGGGCTGGTATGCATAGCAAAAAATAGGGCTAAGATGTAAGGAGGGGGCAAAGAGTGTAAAGCTTCTTATAAAGTGAGGAGAGAAATGAGTTGTTTGTACGAGATTTGATAGGAAGCCGGAGAGTGATTTCAGCAGGGGAGATGCTGAGACAGATTTAGGAAGAGTATAGGGATTCTGGCAGCAGCGTTTAGGATGATTGTGGGGAGACAGGTGAGAGGCAGGAAGACTGAACAGCAGGATGTTACAGTAATCGAGACGAGAGAGAATGAGGGCCTGTGTCAGAGTTTCTAGCAGTCAGCAACAGAGGAAAGGGCATCTAGTAATATTGAGGAGAAAAAGCAACAGGTTTTTATATATGTTTTAATGTGAGAGGAGAATGTAGAGAGGAGTCAAGTTTGACCCTAGGCAGCGTGCTTGCACTACTGGGTGTATGGGAGAACTTCCAACAGTAATGTGGAAGGAGGTGAGTTCCTGACCAGGTTGTCGGGGTCTGGAGAAGGGCTGAGAGAGAGAAGGGAAGAGCACAAAGTAGATAAAAAGCCTTAGGTTAATAGAGTGCACGGTCTGCAGAAACAAGGGGTAGATGGTGAAATTGAGAAGGGGAGAAGTGAGAGAGAAAAAATGAGATGAGGTATGGTCAAGAAGGAAAGGAGAATCCTAGAGAAAAGTTATTTTAGTAAAAACAGGTCTGGGTATGGCCATTCTTGTGGGTGCTGGCTGCAGTCCACTGTTGTAGGCCAAAAGAAAGGTTAGAGAGAGAAATCGGGACGGCCCAAAAGAGAAAGAGGGGTCATCAATGTGGCAGTTGAAGTCCCACAGGAGAACAGGGGAGTCTGAGGAAAGAAAAAAGAGAGCCAAGGATTCAAAGTGAGAGGAAAGACGAATGGGATGAGTAGAGGTAGGTGGGTGATAGATGTGCTGGACAGGGGAGGAAGAACAATCTGGACAGTGTGAGCCTCAAGGAAAAAGAAACAAGAGAGGGGGGAATAGGAAGGGTTCGGTAATGGCAGAGAGAGGAGAGGAGGAGCCCCCACACCTCCACCCCCTACCATCAGGGCACAGAATGTGTGAGAAGGAAAGGCCACCTTAACAAAGGGCAGCATCCAGAGATATAATAATATCTTGACTCTAAACATTATTACAATGCTATTTTTACCAACATGCGAATATATCCCTTGAGTCTTTGCACATAAGGCTTTGATTGCACTGTGTTTTTTGTGGTTATCCCCATCTTTTGTTTACATACAAAGATGAAAAGAAGATAGCCGATTATAAAAAAAAAAAAGACAAGAACCTAAAATACTATCAGATAGTATGAAGACTTACAATCTAAGGGTTGGTGGGTGGGGGGGCTGGTGAGAGTACATGTAGTGAAAGTAGGAGGGTATCGGATTGCTGGGAGATGTCGGCATGGCCAAGTCAGAGCATATGAGATTATATCAGCCAGTGTGCTACTCATATGCTTGTTAAGAGGGGTGTAGAAAGGTCTTTAAAGAGAGAAATGGAGAAAGAGATGGTGCGGTCTGGGGTTGATTATGTTGGGAAGGGAGACTCAGGGGTGTGGGCTGTGAGTAAGTGAGAAAGGTTTTGTAGGCCAGAGAAGACGGCATTAGATAAAAGGTGTAGACGAACACATCTTGAGCAGAAGCGCAAGACGCGCAATGTATAGCGAAAAATTAGGACTGAAATGTAAGGAGGGGAGGCAGAGATAGAAGCCTGTCTGAGAGGAAGGGGAGACGTCTTTTGAATACTAGGGTCTTTATAGGAGCCAGGAGCGGAGGATGCAGCAGTACTAGACGTGACCTTATTTTTGGAGAGAAGTGAATATTTAGCAGTTGCATTAATGTTATATGGTGAGAACACTATCAGATAAACAAATTTACGAAGATAACGTACGTAGGAGTGAGAGAACAAGGCATTGCTCAATAAGGAGTGAATCACAATAAGACATGATATAAGAGAGTTGAAGACTTCAATAATTGAAAAGAATACTACAGATACATATGGAAACCAAGCAACGAATAAGGTCAACACTACTGATAAGACCTACAAGAAGTAGTGCAAAGACTATAAATGCTATGAAGAATGAGAAGCCCCTGGACGATGTAAATAAACTGAATTGCAAAGAAACGGGAAGAAATATAGGGACTTCAATGTTGCTTGACAACAAACATTTCCAGCGTAGTGAAGCAATGCCATAGAGTAGTATCCTCATCATAAGAAGAGATCATAAACTTGAAGAACCACAGATGAATCTCAGAAAAATTTGATGTTCAAACTTTGTATGAGGTCACAAACTATGCAAATTGCTTTTGATTACACCTCTCTGTCTCTCACCCACAACTCTCTTTGTCTCTCACCCACACTCTCTCTGCTGCCACCCCACACTCTCTCTGTCTCTCACCCACACTCTCTCTGTCTATCACCACACCTCTCTCTGTCCCACCCCTCTCTCTCTGTCTCTCACCCCACTCTCCTCGTCTTCACCCACACTCTCTCTGTCTCTCACCCACACTCTCTCGCTGTCTCTCACCCACACCTCTCTGTCTCTCACCAGACTCTCTCTGTCTCTACCCACATCTCTCTGTCTCTCACCCACCCTCTCTGCTCTCACTCGACACAACTCTCTTCTGTCTCTCACCACACTCTCGTCTGTCCTTCTCTCTCTGTCTCTCACTCCTCTGTCTCTCACTCTCTCTGTCTCTCACTCTCTCTGGTTGGGGAGGGGCGTACTAGTTGGGGTGGGACAGGGGCGGGGTTGGGGGCGGGAACTAGGTGGCAAGTAGATTTTTGTTGGGCGAGTAGATTTTTGGGTGATTTGCGACACACTGTGTATATATATATATATATATATAATATATATATATATATATATAGAATATAGATATATATATATAGATATATATATATGTATCATATTGCAATGTTACTGTATGCTCATTTACATGTCTTAGACAGGTCTGCAACCCTGCCTTTCACCATTATCACCCAGCACACAGTGCTTCTACTGCAGCAAGGGATTCTGGGAAATGACATATATACAGTATATAGTCATGCACTTTCTTCGTGTACAATTAAAAAGGATAAGAAGAAATAAAACAATCTTTATGGGCCTTATTCAGAAAGCCTCGATGGGGCCCTTATCGAGCCTTATCGCCCAAAATGGGGCACCTCGTATTCATAGTCCTCGATAAGTGCTCGATAATGGCCTGTATCGACGCAAAATTTTATCTCCATCCGAAATCGCTGACTGAGCAGCGATCGAGCCCCTTATTGACATTTTCGAATGCTGATAAACTAGCGGCTATTCATAGAGACGCGACGTCGGCGTGTCGCGCCCATTGCAGCCCTAAAAAACGATTTTCTCCCTCCCCCAAATCCAATTCCCCACAAAATTTGTCTTGTCAATTGGTGGGGAGATGGCCTCGATGAGCTGCGATGTGTCGGGACTTAGAAGAAATCAGGCCCCTTTCCTGCCTCGATTGATGCCGGGGGTCTCCGGGCTGATAGCCATTAATAGCTGCTCGGACCCCCCCGGCATGCATCCGAGGCAGGAAACATCATGTACAGCAACTTCATTACCTTAGCGGCTAACCCTAAGGTAATGAAGGGGTTAAACAACCGTGCCAGGCATACAGTAAGAAACATACACATACAAGCAATAAGTGGCTAGCGGGGGTGGGTGAGGGGGAATTTGGCCCTTAGTGGCTGTTAGTGCATTGTGGGGGGGTTGCGGGTGTAGTTAACCCTTCATTCTTAGGCGGTTAATACCTAAACCTAAACAGGCTATACCCCCTTCACTCACCCGTCAGGCTAAGCACCACTCCAGAACTGACTATACCCACCCTATACCATTGAGTAGTATAGTGGTACATCATACCAAGAATAATAATAATATGGGCATGATAAGCCTCTATAGCACTCAAGGGGCACCCTAATAAAAATACAGTAATACACAGACACCAGTATAAACGTAAAAACTCCATAAAACAACTTCACTAAATAAAAACACTAACCAGCTAATCATCAATGAAGCAATTACAATCAACATTGAAATTAACAACATTAACCCAATCAAAACAATAAATCCCTAACCAACTCAAAAGAATAGTAACACTAACCATGTAATACAAAAATATATCATGGCGCTCTGCACTATAAAATTAAACATACAATATATAGTAATGGAAATATCAAACATGGCGTGGTGTTTCCTCTGGGAATGATGTTCCACATGTGATGGGAAAAACATGTAAGGGAAAAAAATCACAACATAGTGTAATACTGTTAGGCATACATACAACATAATACATAAGACGAGACCTGAGAACAAACAGGTGACCACCATTACAAACACATTTAATAAAGCATATCATTAAAAATACATAAAATACATAAAATAGAAACTGTTAGGACACTCCAACTCGGTGGGGGTACCTGCTTACCAAAAGTAGAAGGTATCAGGCAGTGGATATATAAGAGTTATCCCCTCCATTGGCGATGTCTTGCTTC
>WSYH01011737.1:0-20244 GCA_036426205.1 Ascaphus truei
GAGGGGGGGGGGCACTTCGAGGGCGATGGGGCCCTCCTCGGGCGATGGGGGTCCCTTCCTCGGGCGCTGGGCGTCCCCTCCCGGGCGCTGGGGCGTCCCCTCTCGGGAGCGGGGGTCCCCTTCCTAGGGTGCGGGGGTCCCCTTCCTCGGGCGCTGGGGCCACCTTCCTCGGGCGCTGGGGGCCCCCTTCCTCGGTGCTGGGGGTCCCCTTCCTCGGGCGCTGGGGGTGCCC
Organism: Ascaphus truei; assembly: GCA_036426205.1. Lineage (NCBI taxonomy): Eukaryota > Metazoa > Chordata > Amphibia > Anura > Ascaphidae > Ascaphus > Ascaphus truei. The sequence continues at coordinate 233 of WSYH01011737.1, forward strand.
CTTCCTCGGGCGCTGGGGGCCCCCTTCCTCGGGCGCTGGGGGTCCCCTTCCTCGGGCGCTGGGGGTCCCCTTCCTCGGGCGCTGGGGGTCCCCTTCCTCGGGCGCTGGGGGCCCCCTTCCTCGGGTGCTGGGGGGTCCCCTTCCTCGGAGTGAGGGGGGTCCCCTCCGCGGGCGCTGGGGCCCCTTCCTCGGGGATGGGGGCCCCCTTCCTCGGGCGCTGGGAGGTCCCTTCTCGGGCGCTGGGGGTCCCCTTCCTCGGGTGCTGGGGTCTCTTCATAAGGCAGTGTGGAACCCCTTCCTGGGGGCCCCCTTGTACTGGGTGCCGGGGGCAGACCTTTCTAGGGTCACTGGGGGGCCCCTTCATCTATGCGCCGGGGGAACCCCCTTCCTCTATGGCGGGGACCCCTTCCGCTATATGCAGTAATAAAGGGTAATAAAGGTGTGTGTGTGTGTGTGTTGTTGTGTGTGTGTGTGTGTGTGTGTGTGTGTTGTGTGTGTGTGGGTGTGTGTGGTGTGTGTGTGTGTGTGGATGGTGTGGTGTGTGTGGTGTACACACACATAAAGTATGACAAATAAGGACTTCTGGAGTTGGGTTAGCATACAGTAGCAGCGCCGCCTCTCTCTCTAGATATATGTATATACAAAAAAAACCCAAAAATTGGGGTGGAGGGGGGGGGCCTTCCGAGGGCGCTGGGGGCCCCCTTCTCGGGGCTGGGGGTCCCTTCTCGGGCGATGGGGGTACCCTTCTCGGGCGAGGGGTCCCGTTCCGGGCGCTGGGGGTCCCATTCCTCGGGTGCTGGGGGTCCCTCATCGGGGCGTGGGGGCCCCTTCCTCGGGCGCTGGGGGGCCCCTTCACTCGGGTGCTGGGGCCCTTCCTCGGGCGCTGGGGGTCCCCTTCCTCGGGCGCTGGGGGCCCCCTTCTCGGGCGCTGGGGTCCCCTTCCTCGGGCGCTGGGGGGTCCCCTTCCTCGGGCGTGGGGGTCCTCTCCTCGGGCGCTGGGGGGCCCCATTCCTCGGGTGCTGGGGTCCCCTTATCGGGTGCGGGGCGGTTCCCCTTCCTCTGGCGCTGGGGGCCCCCTTCCTCGGCGGCTGGGGGCCCCTTCTCGGGCGCTGGGGGTCCCCTTCTCGGGCGCTGGGGGTCCCCTTCCTCGGGTGCTGGGGGTCCTCTTCCTTACGGCAGTGTGGAACCCCTTCCTGGGGGCCCCCTTTCTCGGGGTGCCGGGGGAGACCCCTTTCTCGGGTCACTGGGGGGCCCCTTCCTCTATGCGCCGGGGGACCCCTTCCTCTATGTGCCGGGGGAGACCCCTTCCTCTATGTGCCGGGGGAGACCCCTTCCTCTATGCGCCGGGAGACCCATTCCTTCTATGGCGGGCGGAGACCCATTCCTATAGGCACCGGGAGACCCCTTCCTCTATGTGCCGGGGGAGACCCTTCCTCTATGCACCGGGAGACCCCTTCCTCTATGTGCCGGGGGAGACCCTTCCTCATGCATCCGGGAGAACCTTCCTCTATGTGCCGGGGGAGACCCCTTCCTCTATGCACAGGGAGACCCCTTATCTATGTGCCGGCGGGACCCTGCTCTAGACGCTGGGAGACCCTTCCTCTATGCGCCGGGGAGACCATCCTCTAGCCGGGGGAGACCCCTCCTCTATGCGACGGGGGGGGGAGGACACCCTTCCCCTCTATGTGCCGGGGGGAGACCTTCATCTAGGTGGACGGGGGAGACCCCTTCCTCTATGCGCCGGGGGAGACCCCTTACTCATTGAGCTGGGGCGACCCCTTCCTCTATGCGCTGGGGGAAGACCCCTTCATATATGCGACGGGGGAGACCCGTCCTCTATGTGCCTATGGGGGAGACCCTTCATCTATGGCAGGGAGACACGTCCTCTATGGTGGCAGGGGGAGACACCGTCCTTATGTGCCGGGGGAGACCCCTTCCTTCGATGCGCCGGGGAGAACACTTCCTATTGCAGCTGGGAGAGACCCCTTACTAATGTGCCGGGGGAGAAAAAGTCATATAGAGCTGGGAGAACCCAAAACAAACACTAAACAACCCCACCCCACACCACCACGTGTTTTTTTTTTTTTTTTTTTTTTTTTTTTTTTTTGTTTTTTTTTTTTTGTTCACACCCCCCCACCCCCCCCACCAACCCCCACCCCCCCCCCCACCCCACCACCCCCCCCCCCACCCCACCCCCCCCCCGACTCTAGCGCCGGGGGAGACCCCCCTCATCTCATGTGCCGGAGAGGACCCCTTCCTCTAGTGTGCCGGGGGAGACCCCATTACCCCTCTAGTGCAGCAGGGGGAGGACCCCTTCCTCTATGTGCCGGGGACCCCTTCCTTAGTGCAGGGGGAGACCCTTTCTCGTAACGTGCAGGGGGACCCTTACTCTAGTGCGCGGGGGACCCTTCCTCTATGTTCGGCCTATGTGCGGAGGCCCTCAGCGGGAGACCCCCTTCCTCTAGTGCCGGGGGAGACCCTCTTATGCACCGGAGGAACCCCTTACCTCTAGTGTGCCGGGGGAGGACCCTTCCTCTATGGCACGGGGGAGACCCCTCCTCTCATGTGCCGGGGGACCCTTCCTCTATGCTGAACGGGAGACCTCCAGCCTGGAGACCCATTCCTCTAATAGGCGGTGGGGGGACCCTCTATATGGCAGGGGGAGACCCACTTCTCTATGTGCGCGGAGGAGACCCCTTTCCTCTATAGCGGCTGGGGACCCCCATTCCTCTATGCGCGGGGGAGACCCTTCCTTCTATGTGCCCGGGGGAGACCCCTTCCTCTATGGCCGAGGGCGGAGACCCCATTACTCATGTGCCGGGGGGAAGGGACCCCCTTCTACTATGGTCGTGGGGAGACCCCTTCTCTATGGTGGGGACATCTAGGCGCGGGGGAGTCCTGCGGGGGGGGGGGGGGATGGGGGGGACTCAGCGTGGGGGGCCCTGCTGGGGGGGGGGGCATGGCGGGGGCGACCCTTCTAGTGCCGGGGGAGAATCGATGTGGGGCGGGGGGCCTCCCTATGGCCGGGGGGGGACATCTGGTGGGGGGGACCGGGGGGGGGGGGGGGTTCATGGCGGGGGCCCTCATGGGGGGGGGGGGGTGCGCGTGGGGGGGGGGGGGTGGGGGGGGGGGGGGAGACACCTATACTCTATGTGCCGGCGGGGAGACCCTTCCTTATGGCGTGGGAGACCCATTCTCTTATGCGCGGGGGAGGACCCTTCCTCTTATGTGCCGGAGGAGGACCCCTTCCTATATGGGGCGGGGAGACCCCGTCCTCTATGTGCACGGGCTGGGAGACCCTTCCTCTATGACGCGGGAACCCCTTCCTTAGTCGCCGGGGGAGACCCCTTCCTCTATGCCACGGGAGACCCCTTCCTTCTATGTGCGGGGGGACCCTTCTCATGAGCCGGGAGACCCCTTCCTCTATGTGCCGGGGGGGACCCCTTCCTCTATGTGCCAGGGAGACCCCTTCCTCTATGTGCCGGGGGAGACCCCTTCCTCTATGTGCGGGGGAGACCCATTCCTCTATTTGGATCTGGTGACGGGGACCCCTTCCTCTAGGCCGGGGGAGACCCCTCATATTGCCGGGGGAGACCCCTTACTCTATGCTGCCGGTGGGTACCCCTTTCCTCTATGTGCCGGGGGGGGCCCTTCCTCTAGTGCCGGAGGAGACCCCTCTATGATGTGGGGACCCTAGCGCCGGGAGACCCTTTCTCTATGTGGCCGGGGAGACCCTTTACCTCTTGTGCTGCGGGGGAGACCCCTTCCTTATGGCGGGGGAGAACCCCTTCCTCTATGCGCTGGGGGACGCCCTTCCTTATGGCTGGGGACCCCTTCTCTATGCGCGGGGGAGACCACTTCCTCTATTGCGCTGGGAGACCTTCTTGACCCGGATCCTCCTCTAGTGGCGGGGGAGACCTTCCTCTTGCGCCGGGGACCCTTCCATCTATGTGCGGAGAGGATTAATGTGACTCCTGTGACCGGGGAGACCCCTTTCTATGTGAAGGAGGAGACCACTCTCTATTGCCGGGGAGACCCTTCTCATATGCTGCCGGGGGAGGCCTCCAGCACGGAGACCCTTTCCTCTAGCCTGGACCTCATTATGCGCAGAGGGGAGACACCCTTCCCTCTATGTGCCGGGGAGGAGACCCCTTCCTCTATGTGCCGGGGGGAGACCCCTCCTCTTGGCGGGGGAGACCCCTTCCTCTAGTGCCGGGGGGAGACCCTTCCTCTATGGCTCGGGGAGACCTTCATCTCATGTGCCGGCGAGGGACCCCTTCCTCTATGTGCCGGGGGGAGACCCTTCCTTATGCGCCGGGGGGAGACCCTTCTCTATGGCCGAGGGGAGACCCTTCCTCTATGGTGCCGGAGGGGAAGACCCCTTTCTATGTGCCGGGGGGACCCTTCCTTATGTCGGAGACCCTATGCCGGGGGAGCACTTCCTCCTATGGGGAGGACCCTACTATGTGCCGGGGGGACTCCATCCGGAGACCCCTCCTCAGGTGCGGGGGAGACCCTGTCTCTGTGCAGCCGGGGAGACCCTTCCTCTGATGTGCCGGGGGGGGACCCTTCTCTTATGTGCCGGGAGGAGACCAACTTCCTCAGTTGCGCGGGAGGACCCCTCCTCGCTATGCGGCCGGGGGAGGAGACCCTCTGACTCTATGTGCCGGGGGAAAAAGGCACCCATCCTCTATGCGACGGGGGACCCTCCTAATGACGACGGGGAGACACCTCTCTAGTAGTGCCGGGGGAGACCCCTCTCTATGCAGGAGGGAGACCCCTTCCTCGTGGTCGGGGGAGACCTCCTTCTTGTGCGGGGGGGGACCCTCCCTATGGCGGGGAGGAACCCTTCCTCTATGTGCCGGGTGCGGGGAGACCCCTTCCTCTAGTGCGGGGGACCCCTTCTCTATGCGCCGGGGGAGGACCCCTTCACTCATATGTCCGGGAGCCCCTCTCTTGTGGGGGAGACCCTTCCTTATGTGCGGGGACCCCTGTGGGGGGGAGACCCCTTCCTCTTATTGCGTGGGGATGGACCCCTTCCTCTATGCGGCCGCGACCACCCCGGGAACCTTCCCTTGCCCGGAGACAACCTTGAGTCGGTGCAGGCGGGACCCCTCGCCCAGCCCCGGGGAGACCCATTCAAATCCGGCCTAGTGGTGCCGGGGGAGAGACCCCTTCCTCTATGCGCCGGGGGAGACCCCTTCCTCCTATGTGCGGTGGGGGCCCACCTCTATGCTGCACGTGCGGGAGACGCCCTTCCTCTATGGTGCCGGGGCTGAGGGAGACCCCTTCCCTCTAGTGCCGAGAGGATACCCCTTCCATGCTTGCGCGGGGGAGACCCCTTCCTCTATGGCGGGAGCCCGTCAAAGAAGGGGAGGATTTTTTTTTCCTTACTCTATCCGAACCCTTCCTCTATGCGCGGGGGAGACCCCTGTCTCTATGCGCCGGGGAGGACCCCTTCTCTATGTGCGGGGGAGACCTCACTAGTGGATGACCCTTCTCATGTGCCGGGGGGACCTTCCTCTTCGGGGACCCTTCCTCTATGGCCGGGAGAGGACACCCTATTGCCGGGGAGACCCCTTCCTCTATGTGCCGGGGGGGGACCCCTTCCTCTATGCGCGGGGGAGACCCCCTTCCTCGTGGCTGGGGGAGACCCCTTCCTCTATGTTGGGGCCCTCTATCGGGGGAGACCCCTTCTCTATTGCGCGGAGGGAGACCTCTCTATTGGAGCCAACCTCTTGCGCGGGGAGGACCCCTTCCTCTATGTGCTGGGGGATCCTTCCATGCGCGGCGGCATTCCTCTATGCTGCGGGGGAGACCCCTTCTCTATGCCCCGGGACCCCTCCGTGGGGGGGAGACCCCTTCCTCTATGCTGCCGGGAGGCACTCCTATTGTGGGCCTTCCCTATGTGCGGCCGGTGGAGACCCCTTCCTCTATGCCGATGGGGAGACCTTCCTCTATGTGTGCGGGGGAGACCCCTTCCACTATGTGCTAGGGGGAGCCCTCCTCTATGTGCCGGGGGAGTCCTTCCTATGGCTGAAAGACCTTCTCTATGTGCCGGGGGGACCCTTCTATTAGCGCCGGGGGAGACCCCTCCTCTATGCCGGGTGGAGGACCCCTTCCTTATGTGCCTGGGGAGGACCCCTTCCTCTATGCGCCGGAGGACCCCCTTCTCTATGTGCAGGGGACGGGGGACCCCTTCCTCTAGCGGACCGCTCTATGCGCGTGGAGACCCCTTCCTCTATTGCTGGCCGGGGGACACTCACCCTCTATGCGCTGGTGGAGAACAACCCCTTCATCTATGCGCCGGGGGAGACCCCTTCCTCTAGTGCTGGAGGAGGACCTTCCTTCTATTGCAGGCGGGGAGACCCCCTCATTCGGCCTCTCTATGCCGCGACCCTCTTCGCGGGGGAGACCCCCTTCCTCTATGTGCCGGGGAGACTCCTCTATGACGCCCCTTCCTCTATTGTCGGCACCTATCGAGCCATTCCTTCGGGGGGAGACCCCTTCCTCTATGCGGCGGGGGAGACCACTTCCTCTAGGCCGGGGGAGACCTCCATGTGTGAGACCTCCTAGCGCCGGGGAGAACCACTTCCTCTATTGTGCCGGGGAGACCCCTTTCCTCTATGGCCGGGTGGAGAACCCCTTCCTCTAGGTGCCGGGAGACCCCTTCCTCCTATGCCGCCGGGGAGCCTACCTTCATTCCGGGAGGCCCCTACCTGCGCGGGGACCCCTTCCTCTATGTGCGGGGAGACCCCTTCCTCTATGGCGTGGGTGAGGACCACCTCTCTATGGCCTCATCTATGCTGCGGGGAGACCATATCTCTATGTGCCGGGGGAGACCCCTTCCTTATGTGACGCGGGGAGCCCCTTCCATCTATGTGCGGGGGGAGACCCCATTCATCTATGCGCCGGGGGGGAGACCCCCATTCCTCTATGCGGGCCGGGGAGACCCTTCCTCTATGCTGGGGAGACCTGCTCTATGTGAGGGGAGGACCCCTTCCTCAGCTGCGGCCTCCAGTCCAGGGGAGACCCCTTCCTATCGTGGAACTTCTGCACTGCGGGGGAGGAACCACTTCTTCATGTGCGGTGGGAGGTCCCTTCCTCTATGTGCGAGGGGAGACACCTTCTCTATGTGCATGCGTGGGCGACCCCCTATGCGGGGACCTTCTATGTGCGGGGGCTGAGGGGACCCCTTCCTCTAGTGCCACGGGAGACCCTCTACTCTATGTGCCGGGGGGGGACCTTCCTCTAGTGCCGGGGGCGACCCCTTCTTCATATGTGCCGGAGGAGACGACCTCCTCTATGCGCCGGGAGACCCCTCCTCTATGTTCTGCACGGGGAGACCCCTTCCTCTATGCACCGGGGGGACCCCCTTACTATATCGGCCGGGGGACCCTTCCTCTAGTGCGTGGGAGACACTTCCTCATATGCCGGGCACTTTATCATGTGGGGAGACGCCCCTTCCTCTAGTCGCGGGGGGACCCCTTCTCTTATGCGCCGGGGAGGACCCCTTACTCTATGCCGGGGATGCCCGTCTGCCGGAGAGCCCTTCCTCTATTGTGCCGGGGGAGACCCTTCTCTATGGACCGAGGGGTCATTGCCGGGGGAGACCCTTCCTTGCCAGCGTGGGGAGGGACCCCTTCCTCTTTACGGGGACCCGTCCTATGGGGAGACCCTCAATCGGGGACCCCTTCCTCTATGCGATGGAGCTCTCTAGGCGGGGAGACCTTCCTCCGCTATGCGGGGGAGACCACTTCCTTCTATGGCGGGGGAGACCCCTTCCTCTATGTGCCGGGGGAGACCCCTTCCTCTATGTGCCGGGAGGGGAGAGACCCCTTCCTCATATGCGCCGGGCGGAGAACCCCCTATATTGCGCGGGGGGAGACACCTTCGCTCTATGCTGCTCGGGGGAGACCCCTTCCTTTGGCGCCGGTGGGAGACCCCTCATCTATTGCGCCGGGGAGACCCCTTCCTCTATGTGCCGGGGAGGAGCACCCCTTTCCTCTATGTGCCGGGGAGACCCTAGTCCGGGGGATCTTCCTCTATGGCGGGGGGAGACCCTTCCTCTTCATGCTGGGCCCTGGCTCTGCCTGCCTATATTGGCGGGGAGACCCCTTCCTCAGTGACGGTGGGAGCCCCCTTCCTCTATGGCAGGGGGGACCCCTGCTCTGAGTGCGGAGGAGACCCCCTTCCTCATGTAGTGAGGGGGGAGAGGGGAGACCCTTCATCTATGTGCGGGGGAGACCCTTACCTCTATGTGACGGGGACCCCTTCCTCTATGTGCCGGGGGAGACCACCTTCATCTTTCGGAGGCATCCCTGTGCTGGGACACCTCTCAGGCGGGGACGCACCTCCTCTATGTGCACGGGGGAGAACCCTTCCTCTATGTGGCCGGGGGAGACATCCTTCCTCTGTGAGGGGGACTCCTGGCGGGGGAGACCCCTTCCTCTATGTGAGGAGGAGACCCCTTCCTCTATGTGCTGGGGGGACCCCTTCCTCTATGCGCCGGGGGAAGACCCTTCCTCTATGTGCCGGGGGAGACCCCTTCCCTAGTGCTGGGTAGTCCCTCTTGCGGGGGGACCCCTTCCTCTAGCGAGGGGGACCCCTTCTCTATTGCCGGAGCCCATGGAGGGACCCCTTCCTCTATGCGCGGGGGGAGGAGACCCATTATCTATGTGCCGGGAGGAGACCCCTTCCTCTATGTGCTGGGGGAGACCCCTTACTCTTATGCCGGGAGGGGGAGCACGCTATGAGCGACACTTCCTCTATGCCGTGGGGGAGACCCCTTCCTCTATGCTGCCGGGGAGACACCCCTTCCTCTATGCAGGAGCCGGGAGACCCCTTCCTCTATGCGAGGGGAGACACCTTCTCTATGTGCCCGGGGGAGACCCCTTCCTCTTGCGACGGGAGACTTCCCTGCCGGAGGAGACCACTTCCTCTAGCGCGGGGGAGACCCCTTCCTCTATGTGCCGGGGGAGCACCTTCCTCTATGCCGGGGACCACTATGCGCCGGGGGAGACCCTTCCTCCTATGCACCGGGGAGACCCTTCCTCTAGCGCCTGGGAGACCCTTCCTCTATGCCGGTGGAGACCCCTCCTTCTATGTGCGGCGCGGGGGAGACCACTTCTCTAGCTGCCGGGGGAGACCCCTTACTTTTTCTTTTCTCTATGCGACGGGGGACCCTTCCTTATGCGCTCGGGGGGAGCACCTTCCTACTATGTGCGGAGGACCCTTTCCTTATGTTGCGGGGGAGACCTTCTCTATTGGAGGGGGAGGACCCTTCCTCTATGTGCGCGGGGGAGACCCTGCCTTATGTTGCCGGGGAGACCTTCCTCTAGTGCGCGGAGGAGACCCTCCTCTATGTGACGGCGGGAACCCCTTCTCTATGTGCCGGGGACCCTTACTCTATTATGTGCGGGGGACCTCATGGTGACGGGAGACCCCTTCCCTCTATGCGCCGGGGGAGACCTTCCTCTATGGCGGGGGACCCTCCTATGTCGCCAGACCATCTTACTATGCGGCGCGAGGAGACCCCTTCCTCTCTGCGCCGGGGGGAGACCTTCCTCTATGTGCCGGGGGAGGGGCCACCCCTTCCTTATATGGCGGAGGGACCCTCTCCTCTATGTTGCCGGGGGGAGACCCCTTTCCCTATGTGCGACGGGGGAGCCCCTTCCTCTATGTGCAGGGAGGAGCCCATTTCTATGCGGGGCCCTTCCTCTATGTGCCGGGGGAGGACCCCTTCCTCTATGTTGCCGGGGGAACCCCATTCCTAGATGTGCCGGGGGAGACACCTGCCTCTATGTGCCGGGGGAACCTTCCTCTATGTGCCGGGGGAGACCCTTCCTTATGTGACGGGGGGACCCCTTCCTCTATGTGCAGGGGGAGACCCCTTCCCTCTATTGCCGGGGACCTCCCTGTGGCGGGGGAGACCCCTTCCCTATGCGCCGGGGAGACCCTTCCTCTAGTGTGCCGGGGAGGAGACCCTCCTCTATGTGCGGGGGAGACCCTTCCTCTATGTGCCGGGGGAGACCCCTTCTCTAAGTGTGCCGCCGAAAGGGGAGACCTCCCTTGCCCGGCCTCTATGCGCCGGGGAGAACCCTTCTCTATGTGCCGGGGGAGACCCTTCCGTCTATGCGCGCGGGGAGACCCTTTTCCTCATTGCGCCACTGGGGGAGACCCCTTCCTCTATGTGCCGAGGGGAGACCCCATTCCTCTATGTGACGGGGGAGACCCCCTCTCCATGTGACGGAGGAGACCCCTCCTCTATGTGCGGGGAGGACCCCTTCATCTATGCGCCGGGGGAGACCCCTTCCTATGTGTGCCAGGGGGAGACCCTCCTCTATGCGGCCGGGGGACCCGCCTCTTGGCGGGACCCTTCATATGCGCCGGGGGGAGACCCCTTCCTCTATGTGCCGGGGGAGACCCTCATTGGCGGGACCCTCATGTGCCGGGAGAGACCCCTACTCCCTATGTCGGGGGCGGACCCTTCTCATGCGCCGGGGGGAGACCCCTTCCTATATGTGCCGGGGAGACACCCTGTCCTCTCATGTGCCGGGGGGGACCCCTCCTCTATGCGCCGGGGAGAGACCCCTCCTCTAGTGCTGGGGGAGACCCCTTCTCTATGCGTGGGGGAAGGACTCCTTTTCCTCTATGAGCTGGGGGAGAACCCATTCTCTATGCGCAGGGGGGAGACCCTCTCCTCTATGTTGCGGGGGAGGACCCTTCCTCTATGCGCGGGGAGACCCCTTCCTCTTATGTGCTGCTGGAGGGATACCCTTCCTCTTATGCGCGGGGAGATGTAGGGTTTGGCCCCTTCCCTCTATGCGCTGGGGGAGACCCCTTCCTCTATGCGCCGGGGGAGACCCCTTCCTCTATGCGCCGGGGGGACCCCTTCCTCTATGCGCCGGGAGACCCCTTCCTCTATGCGCCGGTGGAGACCCCTTCCTCTATGTGCCGGGGTGGAGACCCCCTTCCTCTATGTGCCGGGGGAGACCCTTCCTCTATGTGCTGGAGACCCCTTCCTCTATGTGCCGGGGGAGACACTCCGCCTGAACATTCCTCTATGTGCCGGGGCCTTCACTGCGCTGGGGATACACCCGTCCTACGTGTGCAGCGGGGGACCCCTTTCTCTAGTGCTGGGGGACCCATTCCGCTGCGAGGCGCGGAGACCCCTCCTCTTATGTGCGGAGGGGAGGACCCCTTCCTCTAGGCGCTGGTGGAGCGACCTTCCTCTATGTGCTGGGGGAGACCCCTTCCTCTATGTGCTGGTGGAGACCCCTTCCTTCTTATGTGCTGGGGGAGACCCCTTCCTCTATGTGCTGGTGGAGACCCCTTCCTCTATGTGCTGGGGGAGACCCCCTCTATGCTGGTGGAGACACCCCCCCCTCCTCTAGTGCCGGGGGGAGACCCCTCTTCCTCTATTGCAGTGGGGGACCCCTTCCTATATGTGCGGGGGAGACCCCTTCTCTATGTGCCGGGGGAGACCCTTCCTCTATGGCCGGGGGAGCGACCCCTCATCTAGCTGCGGGGAGACCCCTTCCTATTATGCCGGGGGAGACCCTCTTCTCTATGGCCGGGGGAGAACCCTTCCTCTATGTGCACGGGGGAGACACCTTCTCTATTGCGCGGGGGAGACCCGTCTCTATGTGCGGCGGGAGACCCCATATCCTCATGTTCGACCGGGGGAGACCCTCCTCTATTGCAGCCGGGAGGGACCCCTTCTCCATCATCGACGCGGGGAGAACCACTTCCTTATGTGCCGGGGAGGAACCCACTCTCCTCTATGCGTCCGGGGGAGCCCCCTTCCTCTAGTCGCGGAGGGAGACCCCTTCCTCTATTGGGGAGCTTCTGCGCCGGGGGAGACCCCTCCTCTATTGCGCGGGGGAGACCCTCCTATATGCGCCGGGGGACCCCTTCCTCTATGTCGCCGGGGGAGACCCCTTCCTCTATGGCCTGGGGGAGGCACCCTTCCTCTTGCGGGGGGGAGACCCTCTCCCTATGGTGGGGGGGGAACCCCTTCCTCTAGTGCGGCGGGAGACCTCCCATGCCCGGGGGACCCGTCCTCTATGTGCCAGGGGGACCCCTTCCTCATGTGCTGGTTGGAGACCACTTCTCTATGTGCTGGGGAAGACCCCTTCCTCTATGTGTGGTGGGAGACCCCTTCTCTATGTGATGGGGGAGACCCCTCTCTATCTGCTGTGGAGGGGAGACCCACTTCATTAGTGCCGGGGGAGACCCTTCATCTTATGCGCTGGGGGGACCCATCCTCCTCTATGTGCGGGGGGAGACCCCTTCCTCTATGTGCCGAGGGGAGGACCCCTTTCCTCTATTGTGCGGGGGAGGCCCCTTCTCATATGGCCGGGGGAGACCCCTTCCTCTATGCGCCGGGGGACCCCTTCCTCTATGCGCCGGGGGAGACCCTTCCTCTATGTGCCGGGGGAGACCCCTTCCTCATCGGAGACTCTCATGTGCCGGGGGAGACCCCTTCCTATATGCGCGGGGGCAGGGGGGAGATTCTTGAGGGATGGCGACGAGGGAGGGGGGAGGCCCCTTCCCGATATGCGCGGGAGGGACCCCTTCCTCTAGCGCACGGGGGACCCCTTCCTCTATGCGCGGGAGGGGAGGAGACCCTTCCTCTATGCGCCGGGGGAGACCCCTTCCTCTATGTGCCGGGGGAGACCCTTCCTCTATGTGCCGGGGGGGGCCCCCTTCCTCTATGTGCTGGGGGAGACCCCTTCCTCTATGTGCCGGGGGAGACCCTTCCTCTTAGGGAGTGTGCCCTTCGGGATCTCTGTGCCGGTGGACCCCTGCCTCATGTGCTGGGGGGACACCTTCCTTATGGCCGGGGAGACCCTTCCTCATGTGCCGGGGCCTCTAGGCAGGGGGAGCCCCCTTCCTTATGTGCCGGGGGAGACCCTTAGGCGGAGACCCTTCCTCATGTGCCGGGGGACCCCTCCTCTATGTGCTGGGGGAGACCCACGTCATCTTAGCGGCCGGGAGACCCTTCCTTCTATGCGCCGGGGAGACACCCCTTCCTCTATTCCGGGGGACCCTTCCTCTATGTGCCGGGGGGCCCCTTCCTCTATGTGCCGGGGGAGAACTTCCTCCTATATGTGGCGGGGGAGACCCTTCCTCTATGTGCCGGGAGACCCCATTCTCTATGTTGCGGGGAGACCCCTCCTCTATGTGCCCTGGGAGACACACCTTCCTCTATGGTGCCGGGGTGAGACCTCTTCCTCTATTGTGCCGGGGGCGGACCCCTTCCTCTATGGCGGGAGAGAACCCTTCTCTATGTGCCGGGGGCGAGACCTTCTCTCTATGTGCTGGGGGACCCTTCCTCTATGTTGCGAGGGGGCCCCTTCCTCATGTGCCGGGGGGGACCCTTCTCTATGTGCTGGGGGAGACCCTTCCTCTATGCGCGGGTGGAGACCCCTTTCTCTATGCAACGGGAGACCCCTTCCTCTATGTGCGGGGAGACCCACTTCCATCTATGCGCGGGGGGGGGGCCCTTCCTCTATGTCTGGGGGAGACCCCTCTCCTATTGTGCTGGGGGAGACCTACTTCCCCTATGCGCCGGGAGACCCTTCCTCTATGCGCTGGGTGGAGACCCTTCCTCTATGTGCCGGGGGACCCTTCATCTAGCGCCAGGGGGAGACCCTTCCTCTATGTGCCGGGAGACCCCTCACATGGGGCCCTTTCCTCTATGCGCCGGGGGAGACCCCTTCCTTCTATCGCGGGGGAGAACCCCGTCCTCTATGCGCTGGGAGGACCCCTCCTCTCGATGGGCCCTCTGTTGCCGGACTTCCTTAGTGCCGGGGGAGACCCCTTATTATGTCGGGGAGTCCTAGCGGGGAGACCCTCCTCTATGTGCCGGGGGAGACCCTTCCTCTATGTGCCGGGGGGGACCCCTTCCTCTATGTGCCGGGGGAGACCCCTTCCTCTAGTGCCGGGGGAGACCCCTTCCTCTATGCGCCCGGGGGAGACCCCTTCCTCTAATGCGCCGGGGGAGACCCCTTCCTATATGTGCCGGGGGAGACCCCTTCCTCTATGTGCCGGGGGAGAACCCCTTCCTATATGTGCCGGGGGCAGACCCTTCCTTATGGCCTGGGGGAGACCCCTTTCCTCTATGTGCCGGGGGAGACCCCGTCTCTATGTGCCGGGGGACCCTTCCTTATGGGCCGGGGGACCCTTCCTCTATGTGCCGGGGGACCACTCCTCTATGTGCACGGGGGAAACCCCTTCCTCTATGTGCCGGGAGGAGACCCCTCCTCTATGTGACGCCAGGGGAAGACCCCTCTCGAATGCGCGGGGGGACCCCTTCCCTATTGCCAGGGGCAGACCCCTTCCTATCTATGCGGCCGGAGAGAGAGACCCCTTCTCTATGCGCCGGGGGGACCTTCTCTCTTGGCGCGGGGAGACCCCTTCCTAGGCGCACGGGGGGGAGACCCTTCCTCTTATGCATCCGGGGAGACCCTTCCTCTATGTGAGGGGAGAGGACCCCTTCCTCTATGTGCCCGGGGGAGGAACCCTTCCTCTATCGGGGCCTTTCCCATAGTGCAGGGAGACCCCTTCCTCTATTGTGGGGGAGACATTCCGGGCCGGGGGGCCCCTTCCTCTATGGCGGGGGAGACCCTCCTCTCTATTGCCCGGGGAGACACCTCCTTCCATCTAGTGCCGGGGGGGAGGAACCCTTCCTCTATGGCGACGGGGGAGAACCCCTTCCTGCTATCGCCGGGGGAGGAGACCCCTTTCTAGGGGGGCGCGGGGGGGTCCACCTTCCTCGGGCGTGGGGTCCTCGGGGGGGGGAGTGGGAGAATTCCTCGGAGGCGGGTTTACTCTCGGGGGGCGTAGGGGGCGGTCGCCCTTCTAGGGGGCGCGGTGTCCCCTCGGGCGGGGTGTCCTTTGGCGGGTTCCCTTCCTCGGGGGCGTCTGGGGGGAGCCTCACGGCGCGGTGTCCTTCATCGGGGCGATGGGGGGGTCCTGAAACCCTCGGACGGCATCCACATCACTGTGTGGTGCTGGGGGCGAACCCCTTCATCGGGGGCGTGGGGGGAGTTACCCTTCCCCGGCGGCGCTGGGGGGGTGTCATTCCTCGGGTAGCTGCCTGGGGTGGGACCCCTTCTCGGGGCGCTGGGGGGAGTCCCACATTTGTCCGAAACGTTGGTTATTGTGAATATTACTACTATTGCAGCGCAGAGTATTCTTCATCGGACCTGGACTCGCACGCACTCTCGCACGCGCACTCTCGCACGCGCACTCTCGCACGCACACTCTCGCACACGCTATATGCTGAGACTTTATAGCTACCTGTGGTATGAGTTAAGGTAAAAGGAAACTTTGTAGATTGGGTTACATTAAAGTATAGCCTCCTCCGCGCACAACACTTTTAAGAATGTTGCGTTATGTAAATGTGTGTATATCATTTTTATATACAGGATGGACAATTGTTGCATGTTAGTCCCAATACACAGATACAATTGTAAATATATTAATACACACAACAACACCACACCCAACAACAATTGCAATCAATCTGCATTTGTATAACAGGAAATTACTAGGTATTGGTGGCCCTGCCCTCACAAGTCCCGAGGTCAAAGAGAGGAGGGACACTGGACTCAAGCGGGACTAAACGGGATGAGACTACAGGTGTCTCTGGGCTCCCCCAGGGTACTCGCGTCTCCCAAGGAATGCCTCACCTGTCTCTCCCCCCCCCATTGTCTCTCTCCCCCCCCCTTGGTGCTCGCCCGACCTGAACTTGGGCGGTAAAGGAACCAAAAGGGCATTCCGAAGAGACAGAGAAAAATAACAAGACACTGAGGGGAGAGTGCAGCGAGATAGTGGAAAAAGGTGATCAACTAATTAGATGTACCGTATCGCTCATTCCGCGTCTGTTGTCTAGGGTTCAAGAAAAAAAAGAAATAAACAAAAGAAGGAGAACAACAAAAAGGAGAGTGAAAAAAAAGAGGGAGAGAAACAAAGGGGTGGATTCGAAAACACCCACTACACACTCAAACCCCAAGTTCCTCGTCCCCCCAGGTAGGTTGAAACAAACAGGAGAGATAAAAAGGAGACTCTCCCCCATCTCTACTTTATCCCCCAAACCCTTCTCTCTCCCCCCCCTTGTCTCTCTCTCTCCACCCCCCCTGGTCATCTCACTCTCTCCCCCCCCCCCTTGCTCTCTCTCCCCCCCCTTGTCTCTGTCTCTCCCCTATTTTTGAATAATCGCCTCTGGATGGTACCTTATACATGGAGACGTCTCCTTTTCCCTTTGTGTGATAGAGGGAGGGGGGATATATGAGTGTGCGTATATATCATCCTCCCCGGCCCACTGACTGGATGAAGTCTCCCAATGTGGAGGAAGCCTCCAGTGATCCCAGGTCTCGCGGGTTAACAGCCTCTCTTTCTCCAGTCGCTGCCAACACATTCCTCATACCATCCTCTACCCAGCCCATGTCTCCCCCAACTGGGATGAGGGCGGCCTCCCCTGTGATATCCCAGGTTCCTGCGGTGTACAGGCCCTTCTTCTCCAGTCGCTCCCACAACATTCCTCATCCCATCCTCCCCACGCGTTGTCTCCCACACTGCTGGATGAAGGCCTCCCAGTGATCTCCAGGTCCTGCGGGGTTACGCCTTCTTTCTCCACGTCGCTGCCACACATTCCCTATCCACATCATACCCAGCCCAGTGTCTCCCCACTGCTGGATGAAGCCTCCCCGGTGATTCCCAGGTCCTGCGGTTACAGCCTCTTTCTCTACGTCGCTCCCACATTACCTCAATCCCATCCTCTCCAGCCGTGGTCTCACCACTGTGGATTGAAGCCTCCCCAGTATCTCCCAGGTCACTGCGGTTACAGCTCTCTGTCTAACGTGTCTCCAACACACTTCCTCATCCACATCCTCTCGCCCGTGTATCCCACTACTGGATGCAGCCTCCCCAGTGATCTCCCAGGTCCCTGCGGTTACAACCGGTATTCTCCACGTCGCTCCACACATTTCCCATCATCCACCCTCTGCCCAGCCCGGTCTCCCCACTTGGCTGGACTGAAAGCTCCCCAGTGATTACCAGGTCCTGCGGGTTACAGCCCTCTTCGCCACGTCGCTCCCACATTCCATCATCCCATCCTCTTTCAGCCACGTGTCCCCCGATGCGGATGAAGTCTCCCCTCCAGTGATCTCCCAGGTCCTGCGGTTACAGCCTCTTCTCCACGTTCGCCACCACACATTCCCTCATCCATCCTCTCCAGCCCGTTGTCTCCCCACTGCGATGAAGTCTCCCCACTGATCTCCCAGGTCCTGCGTGTTACGCACTCTCTTACCACGTCGCTCCACACACTCCCTCATCCCATCCTCTCCAGCACCGTCTCCCCACTGCTGGGATGAAGGCTCCCCAGTGATCTCAAGCGTCCTGAGGTTACAGCCTCTCTTACTCCACGCGCATCGCCACACATTCCCTCATCCCATCCTCTCAGCCCGTGTCTCCCCATGCTGGATGAAGCTCCCCAGTGATCTCCCAGGTCCTGCGGTTAAGCTCTCTTCTCAACGTCGCTCCCACACATTTCCCTATCCCATCCTCCCAGCCCGTGTCTACCCGCTGCTGGGTGAAGTTCCCCAGGATCTCCAGGTCCTGCGGTTACAGCCTCTCTTCTCCACGTCGTCCCACACATTCCCTCATCCCATTCCCCAGCCCGCGTCTCCCCACTGCTGGATGAAGTCTCCCAGTGATGATCTCCCACGGTCCTGCGGTTCAGCCTCTCTTCTCCACGTCGCTCCACCACATTCCCTATCCCATCTTCAGCCCGTTGTCGCCCCACTGCTGGAATGAAGGCCTCCCCACTGATCTCCCAGGTCCTGCGGTTACAGCCTCTCGTCAATCACGTCGCTCCCACACACTCCCTTCATCATCTCTACAGCCTCTCTTCTCCCCACGCTGGTAGGCTCCCCATTTCAGGCCTGCGCGTTACAGCCTCTCCTCCAGTCGTCCACTCTATCACCTCTCACCGTTGTCCCGCGGAGAGCTTCCCACCGTGTCCAGGTTCATACACGCTCTCTCCACGTCGCTCCCCACACCATTCCCTTCTCCCATCCTTCCAGCCCTGGTCTCCCCAACTGCTGGGATGAAGCCATTCCCCAGTGATTCCCCCAGGGTCCTGCGTTACAGGCCTCATCCTCATCACGTCGCTCCACAACAATCCTAATCCCATCTCCCGAGCCCGGTCCCCCACTGCTGGATGAGACTCCCAAGTGATCCCCCAGGTCCTCGGTTACAGCCTCTCTCTCACACGGCGCTCCACACTTCCCATCCCAGCTCCTCTCCAGCCCTGGTCTCACCATGCTTGGATGAAGCAGCCTCCCAGAGATGTCTCCCCAGGTTCCTGCGTCAGCTCTCTTCTCCACGTCGCTCACCCCATTCCCTCAATCGCATCTCCCAGCCCGTGTCTCCCACTGGGATGAAGCCTCCCCGAGTGATCTCCCCAGGTCCTGCGGTACAGCCTCTCATACACGTCGCTCCACAAATTCTCTCCATCCTCCCCAGCCCCGTGTCTCCCCACTGCGGAGAAGGCCTCCCCGTGAACCCCAGGTCCTGCAGTTACAGCTCCGCTCTCTATCCAGTCGGCTCCACACATTCCCTCATCCATCCTCCCCAGCCGTGGGTATCCCCACTGCTGGATGAGGCCTTCCCAGTGATCTCCCAGGTCCTGCAGTTACAAGCCTCTCTTCATCCACGTCGCTCCACACATTTCCCTCATCCCTCCTCTCCCAGCCCGTGTTCCCCACTGCTGGTGAGGCCTCCCCAGGATTCTCCAGGTCCTTTGCGAGTTACAGCCTCCTTCTCACCATGTCGCTCCCACACATTCCCTCATCCCATCCTCTCCAGCCCGTGTCTCCCCACTGCTGGATGAAGCCTCCCCAGTGATCTCCCAGGTCCTGCGGTTACAGCCTCTCTTTTCCACGTCGCTCCCACACACGTTCTCCTCTCATCCTCCTAACTTTTGGGCGTCTTGGTCTTTTAATCGCTCGTGATCCAGTCGAGTTCCATCTTTGTCCAATGGTCATTTCTTCTTGTGACATGTCCGGCCCATCGCCATTATAATTCCTTCCCCCGTGTGATGAGGTGACAGACTTTTGATGGTTTCGAGCCCATTCATTCTTTTTCCTCTTTCGGCTAATACCCAGCATGCATCTCTCCATACTTCTCTGGATAATACCCAGCATGCATCTCTTCATACTTCTCTGGATAATACAGAGCATGCATCTCTCCATACTTCTCTGGATAATGCCCAGCATGCATCTCTCCATACTTATTTGCCTTGTCTGAAGCTTAAGTATTATATTCGCACTTAGGGTCCAAGTTTCACATCCGTATGTGAGCACGGCCCCAACGCAAGGGGAAGAGAGACGTTTTCCAACCAGTTGTCTCCTCGCAGGTGGAGAAAGACGCCGGCACACGGACCTGAGCAGTAATGCTTTATTGTCCCAGGTTTTCCCACGTTTCGGCCTATTTCTAGGTGAGGACTAGCAGGGATGGACAATGAACACATTTATACCCCCCTCTGACTTGCTTCTGCCACACGCCTCCGCCCCATCTTCATTCTCCTGTTCATTCCATTCACACGGTTCCCACCATCGTTACTCCCCGGGTGAGGTAGACATCGTCTTCCACGTCTTCTAGGTCTCTTCCATTTATCCCGATCTTTGCAGGAGGTGACACGTTTGTTGAACATCACGTTGGTGTCGCTGAGACTCATATGGAAGCCACTTTCTTCCCGGCTTCGGCGAGATCTCCGATTTGCTGCTGGAGATCTTGTCGACAAACCGTAGGTGACTCAAAGCTTTGGTGACACGGTGTCTCCCAGCAGCAATCCCTTACTGATCCTGGTGACACGGTGTCTCCCTGCCGCACTCCCTTACTGATCCTGGTGACACGGTGTCTCCCTGCAGCACTCCCTCACTGATCCTGGTAACACGGTGTCTCCCTGCCGCACTCCCTCGCTGATCCTGGTGACACGG
>WSYH01011738.1:0-20233 GCA_036426205.1 Ascaphus truei
AAAGAAACCATTTACAGATTCAACTTGAATCTGAGGAAGTTTTTACATTGATATTTATATACTCCTCCCATAATAATTCAGTTTGACCGATTCGGATTCTGAATGTGTTGGACAGATTTTTAGTAGGGAAAACAAACAAAAACTTGCCTTTTTGAGACCGATCCGCGGATTAAAGGACTTGACCAACCCGCTGCTGATTTGAATTCCATCAAAAATGTTGCCCATCTGTACTTATAAGCTACATGTGTCGTGTAATCATTTCACGTGCTACATCTGTACAATATGGCCCCCAGAACATCGGGAATTAAAAAAATATCAACCTCTTCACATCCCTACTCCTGTACCATAAAAACGATGTTTCTAGAACTTTTATATTAAATCCCTGGTAGGGAGTATGAAAAAATGGGATTAACCATAGGTAGTTTCCTTTCCTATTCCCTGTTCTATGTAAAGATCTTTCCATGCACAGTATAGAAGTTAGAAAAGCAGTGCAGCACTGACAAAATTCCACTTCCAGAACGGGAGAATAGTTGCACTGATAACATACTGTACATTTTGGAATGGTTTATAGCTATATTCTTCTAGAATGTATAAGAACTAAATTACTGGTATCACGTCCAGTACAATTTTCTTTTTTAGATTCTAGAATTGCCAACAGATGGAGACTGAAATCCAATGTACATTACAGGCATACCCCGCTTTAAGTACACTCACTTTAAGTACACTCGCGAGTAAGTACATATCGCCCAATAGGCAAACGGCAGCTCGCGCATGCGCCTGTCAGCACGTCCTGAACAGCAATACCAGCTCCTTACCTGTACCAAAGTTGTGCGCAAGCGGGGAGACTATAGAGCCTGTTAAACATGTGTTATTTACATCAGTTATGCACGTGTAACGGGTTTTCTGCACCGGCCTGACCCACCCAATCTCACATTGGCCCCTGTGGTCTAACCGGTCCCCATTACAGTGTGATAGTGTCTGGTGGTGCACCTGTTGGCAACAGGACTCCTGAGTCTCCCGCATGATGGTGTGTGGGGAGGACCCTTCCAGACAGGCAGCTGAGGTAGTGTGCTGAGTCCTACCTAGTTCCAGTGCAGCGCCTCCACCTCATCAGGGTCCCTTCGGTCACTTGGGGATGGTCCTGGTGAGGAACTCCTCTGTGGTGCTCCTCTCTGTACAATCACTCCACACATGTACACGAGAGGGTTTGTAGTTAAGAGCATCTTTATTGCTTGAGGTGGCTAGCTGCCCCTCGCAGTAGTTTCTCTAGCCACTCATAATCAGTCAGTGCTTCCCTTTGAAAGGTGTAATTCTCCTTTAATAGGGATTCCCTATCCCAGCCGGGATGTCTTTACCCTGTGCCAGGTCCCTGGACACAGTCTTCTTACTCAGCTACTATAACATAACTCTACTCCTCTCAGAACTCCTCCTCCACTTAGCAGAACTAACTTAGACACAGTGCTGTGCCTTATGTACACTCTGGAAGCTGACACACCTCTGACATCACTAACCATGGAGTCAGAGCCTGTGACCACTCCCATCCATACACAGGGCTTGTTGCTGTCCGCATCCGCACATGAGATATAAACCCCGATTGTCGGTGCTCCGACCGTGTAAGGACTCCCACCGTTGATATGATCAGACCTAAGGCCTTGTCCTATGTTTTATTGGTAAGCAGCGAGGCCAATGCCAACGGTCTAACGCGGCGCCCGTTTCCAATTCTCCACATATCCCCGAGATGTGCAGGAAATTGTCAACTTCCGTGTAGCGCTAGAACTGACCGCCCAGTATGTATTTTCAACAGTCGTCTAGTCCTCCCCCACGACGCAACGGTATGAGTCCAGGAAAGTTCCAGGCGTTAGGAACTAGGTGATGGGTGGTGGGCCAGGGGGTTTAGCGCAGGGGCGTGTTCGTTGGGGGATGGTGGTGTTGCGTAAGGGGGTACAACCCGAGGCGGATATCGCCACGGGACTACGACCATGTTCCTCGGCTGGTCCATGGACTGATCCAGGAGGATGTTAGCGCTTCACCCATCTCTCTAGTCTTGCTGGTTCGCCCTTCATCCAGCTCTTGGGCCCTTGACGGTGATCGGGGACCTTTCAATTCCGTCCAGCAGTTTTCGCCGATAGGCGTCGCTGCGATCTTCCCACTACTGTCTCCTGCCGGTCCGCCACCGGGAAATGATGTTCCCCTCACTAGGGAGAGACGGAAGCGCTCGCCATCTGGCTTGACGCCGCCATGATGGGGATCTCTTCCGCGATGACGACGTCACGGAAGCCTCCGCCGTCGTCTCCACCGGTAAGTGGTATCTTCCCGCAACGTGGCGCGTCTTGGACTGCAAGGCGATCTGGTTTCCCGTACACCGTCTAACCGGATAGCAAAGTAGTATAAGTGGCTTTCTCGGGCTCTTACTGCTTATTGCCCGCAGGGGTGTAGGCGCTTCTGATCGCGACGTCGCACACTCAAGACCTTCCGTGCGCGAGGTAGGGACCCCGTCTCTTGATCCGGCTAGGTTTGATAGACCCTACTATTTGCGGTGGGGACGCCTGTCCGTTTCACCCACTTGGCTGCTATCCTTTCACGCACACAGGGGTGGTTTGCAGTCCTCCCTCTGAGTCCGTCCGTTTGGGATTCTGTCATGGGCCTTGGATTTAACCTACGATAGCGTCCGCCGGAGATCCTATGTAGTGATTTATGTAGTTAGGCTCCATTTGCCCTTCTCCTTCCTCGACTTAGGGGTCACCGATATGAGGTGCCGTTATACTGTCTTTTTGTGACAGTGCGCGGGGCAAGGGGTTCGTGTTGCAGTGTTGCGTTGACCTGACCTCCGACCGTTTTCGGTTGCTGCCTGAGCCACAGCCGATTTAATCGACTCCCAGTCCACTTCTCCCCGGGCCCCCCACTTGCTGTACTGGACTTCGGATGACCACAGGCCTCTACCGAGCAGGAACTCGTGCAGGAGCGGTGCTAGCAGTATCCCTTACGTTGGTGGGGTCAGAAGATTGGACTTCGGACTGGTTCATTATCTATGAAGTCACGTGGCATTGTGGCCACGAAGTATGAGAAGGAGTGTCCCGCAATTGCTTGGGCAATCGTGTCACGTCTGTCGTAACAGAGTGCCTCCCTGGGAAGCCCGAATTTGATAGGTTCAGAGCTCTTGTGGCACGCCACCGTCTCGTCGTTTTGGCCACCCCTTGATCTACCCAGGACCGCCGAGGCGGTTGTTTTTTCTTGTGGCTTGCGTTAGGCGCGCGTTGGTTGTTGTCGTACAACGAGTAGGGGGGTGGTGAGATCTTTTCATGCAGGCTTCTCACAGTGCGAATTTGGATGGCTTAGGAGCACGGCTCATTTCTTTAGTATGGCGCACACTTTCAGTGGTATTTAGGCTCTTTTTCAAGCGCGTTCGTACTCGGTTCCCTCGCAAACTGCACTTCTATGGGTAGAGACCGTCTTGTGTCGTGGTGCATTCATAAGATGATTCCTGGCTTTCTTAGGCTACGCTTCTTCCGGCTGTGAAATCTAGCCTGGAAACACCCACCAGCCGTCTTGGTGTCGGGGGTGTGCAAGTTGATTGGGGCGTTTTTGTGCTGGGTCCCAGCAGCCGGGTGGGGGCCGGAGGAAGCGGAGAATTAGACCACCATTGAATTATAGGTTGGGGTCCCCGCAGCGGCTCGTTTTCGCAAGTCCCTGGGGGGCTTCTATGTCTTACTCCTTGTGTTTGTGGGCCAGGGCGGCGGTCGCGTTTTTTCGCCGCCGATTTCCTATCAGCGAGTGGTGATTCTTTGCTTCCGACATGCTAGTTTGCACGCCTGTCTTCCTGGCACCGCCTTTCGTGCGAAATATATCCCTCCTGTTTTTGTGCATCTCGGGTTACCTACCGCGGGCAGGAACTGACTGTCTGTGTTTAGTGTTGCTGACGTTCTTATGGCATATCACGTCCGGGGCCCAGGGGGTCTTTATTTACCCACATTCGGGCCCCTATAGGTTGAAAAGTTCAAGTCCACCTAGTTGTCGTGGTAGAAGGTCAGGGGGAGGGATACCCATAGATGCTACCGCCGGCTCAGTTGTGATCTCAGCACATGCGCGGTCCTGAGACTGTCCGTAGCCGTGTGTCTGTCCCATAAAGCGCAGTCCATAGGTTTCGCGCCATACCCCAATCAGGGGCGGGGGCTCTGCTGTTCGCGCCCTTCCCGGCCAGCTTTTGCAGTCTGAATCAGAATTCTCTCCCAGGACTGGCGCCAGGCGGTCTACCCTAGCAGATGGGGAGCCGCCATTGGATAGGCTTTTAAGCACGAATGTCAGTGTTTGCTTCTGCTTTCCCTGCTGGTTCCCCCCAGTTATCACAAGTCTCCTACACTCTTCAAGGGGTGCGGCCCTCGGGTGTCCCAGACAGACAAAAAACGGGGCAGTCACAGCTCTTGCCGTCACTCCAGAGCAGATTAGGTAGAGACAGCTCGCGGGACAGGTTTGCTCTTTAGTGAGGCGCACGCCACGGGTTGCCTTCCCCATCAGCCTTCTGATCGCCATTTTGGGCTCTCCCGAACAGTCGGGATCCTCCATTCATTTGGGTTGGTCACGCTCTCGTACCATATTCGGTACATGGGGGCTTCCGCTCTGCGGGCAGCACCACACACACAGCTACAATAAACGTATTTGCTCGAGTGCACAACCTAAGTGTAACTGGACTATTAGGCTGGAACTCATTGTTGCCACTACTCTTCAGGCTAGGCTCACTCACTCTCAGTGTCGTCTCTGTAACTCCTTCCATCAGTCTGTGCTCCCTATGGTAAGTGTCTGAGTGACATGGCTAGAGAGTTATGGCTCGCCATGCAAGTACTTGGGGCGTTCTACCTCTCTTGGTCAGCCGTAGCGCAACACCTCTCCAGGATTCCTGACCACGTTTAACAGGCTATCCTTCTGGCGTTCGCTACCAAGTCATCTAGCCTCTTACCTCAAAGTGATTCTCGTCATTGCTATAGCCCGTGGCCTCCATAACAACATCCTTTCACGTTCCTTTCAGGACCCCACATTGGATAGTCCACTTATGCAAATTTGCGCATACTACCCGGTCGAGTGTCCCCTTATAACAGCCCATAGGTCCTGGGTTCGACTATCGACCACAAGCCCACCAAGGGAACACTTTTTCCTGTACTACAGTGACAAAGCAGACACTACTCGCCTGTTGCCCAGGTGTGCTAGTCTAGATCACTGCTAATTTGCTTGACAGTATGCTATAGCGTTTACCCCACGTCTCGCTTTGTCCCCCCCTTGCCACACCTTCTTTCTCCCTTTACGCTGCCGCGCCTTGTAGCGCTTTTAGGCGCGTTCCTCTTCGCAGCCCCCCCCGGTGGCTTTGCTTTTCCCCACCTTCCTTTCTACTGTCCTCTTCGGTTCTCTTCCCAAGCTTCCCCGTACGCATTCGCTCCGGCCCCCATTTGTAAGGCCCCCCTGGGAGGGCCCCTGCGCCTTGCTCCTCTTTGCTTCATGTTCTACCCCGGTATCGTTTCCTTTCCTTTTTGTCCCTTCACCCCAGCCCCCCCCCCTTCGCTCGGTGTTTTGCGTTCTGCTACCCTCCTCCTGCTGCCGCCCTGCCGCGGTGCCTTTGTCTCCTTTCGTTCCCGTTTGTCTCCTTGATGTGCCTCCGTTTTGTACCCCCTGTCCCGTCGTCCGCTTTAGCTTATCTCCGTATTCCTGACTTCCGGTGTTTTGACCCAACGTTGTGGTCCCTCTTCACACCAGTGCCGAGCCCCCTTCATGCAGCCCCCCATCCGCTCGACGTTCCGATGTTTTTTGTTTTTTCTGCTCTGCGCTCGCCTGTCTTTACTGGCTTGTCCCTCTGCCTTTTGAGTCTCCTCTCCCCGCGCTATGTCCATCCGCTATTCTAGTGTTGCCTTCCGCGTGCCCCTGCCTACCGTTCCCCCTCATCCCCCCCCCCCCCCTTCTATTGGTGCTTGGCGGCGTTTCCCTTCTTGTTGTTTCTTTTTCTTTTCCGTCTGTGTCGTTCCCGACCTTTCCTTATGTACGCGGTGTTGTTCTTTTTTGCCCTATCGCCTTCCGTTTTTCCCCAGGTCAGGCCCAGTCTCTCCCCGGTGGGCGTTTATTTGGTGTTCCCTTTGCTCCGTCTTTTCCTCTCGCTGTTGCGTGGCTCGCCCTTTTCCCCCCGCGTCGCCCATCCCTCCCTCCCTTCCCCAGCCCCCCTTTCTGTCATCTTCTATTGGTTCTTGTTCTCGGTCTGCTGTTTGGTCTGCCCTGCCGTAGGCCGCCCCGTCTCTGCCGTCTCCCGCCTCCTTTTTGTGCTGTGTCGGCCTTCCCTTTCCGTCCCGTCGACTATTCCTTCGCGCCCGCCCCGTGTCATTCGTACCCCTTCCGCCACGCTTCTGTATCTCCGTCTCTCTTTCCCGTCCTTTTGTTTCCCCCCTCATTTCTTTATCCCTCCCTTCTCGCCCTCAGGCCTCTCTTTTTTCTATTTTCCCCGCCTTTCTCCTGTGTTGCCATTCGTTCCCTCTGGTTTTTCCCTGTCCCAACCCCGCCCGCGTGTCTTCCTCCCCCCCTCCCACCTCTCCCCCACCACCGCGTCTTTTAGCGGCTTCGGAGGCGTCCCCTTTTTTAGGCCATCACCTAGCCCCCTTACCCCCCCCCTAAGTCCCTCTGCCCGTTCTTTGCTTTGCGCCTTTTCTTCTGTTTTTTCACCGCCCCCCCCCCCTTTTTTTTTTTTTTTCTTGCTTTCTTTCCAGTTGCTTCCTTCGCCGATTTTGCCTTTTTTGTCCTCCGGTTCTATTCCTTGTTCTTTTCTTTTTTTCTTTGTCTTTTTTTTTTTGTTCCCCCCTCTTTTCACTGTGGCTTGTTCCCCTTTTGTTTTCCCCCCCACCTCCGGCCTGTCCCCCCGCCCCCCTTGTTTTTTGTTTTGCTGTCCCCCTTTCCCCGTCTCTCTTGAATTCGTTTTCGTTTTCTCTCCTTTCTGCTTTCGATTGGTTTGTACTTGATTTTTTCCCTTTGTCTTTTCTTCTGTCCTTTTTGGTTTTTTTTTGCTATTGGCCCCCCTCCCCCCTCTTCGTCCCTACCCTGATCCCTTCCCGTTTCGCTTCTTTTTGTCCTCTTTTCCCTCCTCTTTTCCTTTTCTGCTCGCTCTTTTATTTGGCTTTTCTGTTTTTTTCCTTTTTTTCTAGTACCTGTTCGGTCTTTTGTTCTCGTTTGTGTTTCTTTGCCTTTTTTCTCGAGCAGCGCCCCCTCCAATGTAACGGGGGTTTTCTTGCACCGTGCTTGATTCCCACCCAATCTGCACATGGCCGCCTGTTGGTCTAACCGGTCCCATACAGTGTAACTGTCTCGATACGTGTCGTCGGGGGTTGGAGGTTGCACCTGTTGGGCCAACATGTGACATCTATTTGTACGTCTCCCTGCGAAATGATGGTGGTGTGGGGAGGAACCCCTTGTTCCGCAGACAGGCAGATGATTTTTGTCTTCCCTTTCCCTCTTTTTTTGGTTATGTGTTGTGAGTCAGTCTAACGGAGGTTACAAGTGCTCAGGCCTCACTGAATCCAGTGACAGGCTCACTCATGCGGGGCTCTGCTCCTTTCGGTACTTGGGGATGGTCCCTGGTGAGGAAACTCCTTGTGGTTGCTCCCTCTGTACAATCACCCCAACTAGTACACGAGAGGGTTGTGTGATGTTAAGACATCAGTTTGATTTGTGAGGGTGGCTAGCTGCCCCTCGCAGTAGTTCTCTAGCCACTCATAATCATGTCAGTGTTCCCATTTTGAAGGTGTTAATTCCTTTAATAGGGATTCCCTATCCCAGCGGGATGTTTTACCCTGTGCCAGGTCCCTGGACACCAGTCTTCTTACTCAGCTACTATAAACATACTCTACTCCTCTCAGAACTCTCCTCACTTAGCAGAACTAACTTAGACACAGTGCTGTGCCTTATGTACACTCTGGAAGCTGACACACCTTGACATCAGCTAACAGAGGGANNCCCACCAGGGTGTGAGGGCAACCTCCATAATTACTTGGCATGCCCACAATCTTACCAGGCCTTACTGTCAGCAGGAGAGATGACTGTAGCCATTTTACCCTGCCCGCTACCAATTCTCCCCCTGGTGAAATCCCCATCGTCCTCGCTGGGACCTAAATTCTAACCATGGAGTCAGAGCCTGTGACCACTCCCATCCATACACAGGGCACCCCACCAGGGTGTGAGGGCAAACCTCCATAATTACTGCTGGCATGCCCACAACTTACCAGGCCTTACTGTCAGCAGGAGAGATGACTGTAGCCATTTTACATGCCCGCTACACACGTATATGACTATTGCAGTACAGTACATGCATCGATAAGTGGGAAAAGGTAGTGCTTCACTTTAAGTACATTTTCGCTTTACATACATGCTCCGGTCCCATTGCGTACGTTAATGTGGGGTATGCCTGTATGTGGTTTTATCAACTGTGTCTAAAAAAAAAAAAAAAAAAAAAAAAAAAATGCAAACAGCCCTTACACACAAACAGTGGTTAGTGGCTTTAAAAAATATTTTTTTACTGCCAGTCCCAAAAACACATTGTACGTTTATTTAATATTGGTTCGATGCTAGGTCAATAACCTGTGATTTGCTATTGCAGAGGGAGATTTCACTTACCATCCACACTGGCATCATCTACAAGAATGATCTCCTTAAGTAGGATTGCTGGTGACGTGTGTAGAACGCTGTACACGGTCCTGAGCAGCGTTGACCAGGCCTCATTGTGAAACACAATAATGACGCTGGTGGTTTGAAGTGAAGGGCAGCGCTTGAACTTCTGCTCAATACACCTGCAAGAGCAAATCGCATTAGTATTCATATCATCACCAATTCACAACTGCATGTATTAGATTACCATCTCCTCGTAGAAAATGTGAGTGAATCTAGCCAACGTATGGTCTCATGTATAAAGTTGAAGACAAATGGTTCTTAAAAAAAGTATGCCCAGTCTGGCATGGTGTTTTATGAAATTCACCCATCACATTGTGATATTTTTCTGGGTACATGAGCCAACACACTTTTGAACTAATCATTTACATTTCTCCCAACTGCCTACAAATCCTAGGTTTTGTTATGTGTTTTTTATCAAAATTAATTTAATGTCTTTTTTTATCTTGGAGGGGAAAAAGAATGTTACTTTACTTCTAGACCCGTCTTATGATGGACATTGATTTTGAAAAATATGTAGAAGGACAATCCACTCGTTGGCAAGCTTCATTACAAAATCCTTGTTCTCAGCTTTTCAACACCAGCGTGAATGGTTCTTTTACAGGCCGCATACCTCAACCCTACTTCAAACAGGGGAAATGTTCCACATGAGAGCTCAGGTTTTTCTGCTGTCTCCAAATGAAACAATGATGCTTCTTTCATTTTCTCTATCTGCCAGCCATGGAGACAGCTTTTACAGTTTTGTGAAAGTTGCTAGAGGGGGTGGCTTCCCCACTTCAAATTAAATTGGTTTGGGCCCTTTTTTCCCCTTTGCCTGATTGAAAAGCATTCCTTCACACCCAGGGGACCTTTTTCCTCCATTGTCACGGCCACACCTGCTAAGGCAGGGACAGACACCCGCTGTGGAATATGAACTTTCCCAAATCTTTAAGCTACATGAGAAAGGCTCTCACAGACCAAGGTCTGATGATCCAGTGCAGCATGTTACATTGCGATTATATGATTCAAAGGCAGGCAAAGTAATGGCTCAGTCAAAGCACTATCCAGCAGTCTGTTACTTCAATATTCAGACACTAACATTTTCTGGGTCAGATCCACAAATGGGTGCCAAGGTTATAAGAACACCTTGACTCCCCTTTATAGTTTAGCACCCTTTTATGGGTTTGGGTCGCAGTGTACATTTTCATTCCAAGCGTACACTATAGCAGAGGTGCGCAAGACTTTTTTTGTGGGGGGCGCGGGGGTTACAGAGGCACCACGTTCTTCCCCAAACCATTTCAATTAAACGCCAGGGAGCATGCAAGGCCTCTGTAACTCACTCACCAAGGCTTCAAGCGACGCGTCACCATGGCAACGCATTGTCAAATGACAGCGCGGGGGGGTCACGTGACAAACCCCCGCCCCCCCCGGCATCATTTGACGACAGAACAAAGGTTAGGGGGAGGGAGTGTGCAGCACCAAAAGTTTGCACACCCCTACACTATAGAACAGTTCATTTTACAACCCTTACGAGAACTAGGATTTGTCATTCTGCATTCATAGGGGACCTAAAGTAGTTCTGCATGTTCAACTCCCCTCACTGATCTAATAGCAACCAGGGAATACAGCGTTTGGCTATACACATTGGGGAGTTTTAAGTTTTAGTAGCCTTACTGGTCCTTGAGAAATGTAGATTTTTAGTTGGTTGTGATACCTTTCAGAGAACCAACATAAATGTTCTTCATGGATGAATTAATAGTGTAAGGTTTCAAAAGCTCTGTACAGTACACTATCATTTTGATTCATACACATTTAAAAAAAACAAAATACATTATCTCTCCAAATGTATGTATGTATATAGCGCTTCACAGCAGTAATAAACTTGACAATCCTATAAATAACAAATCATGGGAATAAGTGCTTCAGACATAAAAGTAACATTTAGGACAAGGAGTCTCTGCTCCGAAAAGTTTACAATCTAATTGTTATGTAGGAAGAACGTACAGAGACCGTATTAGGGCGTTCTGGTAAGGTTTATGTATGAGGTGCAAATTAAGCAAGTGTGTTTTAAGATGGATCTTAAAGGTGGATAGAGAGGGTGCTAGACTGATATTGAGGGGAAGGGCATTCCAGAGGTGTGGGGCAGTCAGTGAGAAAGGTTTAAGGCAGGAGAGGGCTTTCGATATGTAGCCCTGATTGGTTTCTGGGCTATAGGTCTGCTCTCCTCCTGGCAGTAAAGCCTAGTAAGGGTAGGTGCCAGGAGTAATCATGGGTTTTCCCCACTCATAGCAGTGCATTGAGTCAGGGAAGGTAGTGTAATCAGGCCTTGTGTCCAATTAGAGGCACAGGGATGGTTCCTACTGGACTTGTACTTAAGGCACTGCACTTCCTGTATTTAGGCAGTCTGCCTCTACCGTGAGAGAGGCTGGTTTACCCTACCTAAGCTGTCAGGGCTCTGGCAGTTTGAGGCCCTCCCTTAGGGGAGCGGAGGAAAACCGTTTCCTCTTATCCCACCAGGGAATAAGGGAAGAGCTGGGACCACTCCTGGTGCCCTTTGGCTGGGAGTGAGTTCAGGGACATCCTGAGGGTGGACACCCTACAAGCTACTATCTAATTGTAGAAGAGATCCGAAGATTCCAGCGGTGCACAGCTCGTAGGAATGGGAGACCAGCAAGGTGTTGATTAAAAATAAAAATTTATTGAATAAACATGGTATGGGGGACACACTGACGCGTTTCGGACTGGCGTAGTCCTTAATCATAGAGCTGACTCGCGTCTTCATTTCCCCTTGTCTTATACTGTAAACCCCTCCCCCTTGCGTCATCGCGCTAGGTGTTTTGGCGCCCCTCTATGTATCTGGATATCTTATTTACCCTATATATCTTAACTGTCCTATACAACACCAAAATAACCTATACTGCTTTCTTCCAGATTTGACTCTCGAGCTTCATATGGGAGACATTGGAATCCCCCCTAACCCAGAAGACAGGTAGAAAACACCTCCCCTCCAACTTATAACATTGTGGGAATGAGGTACCTGGACATTGAGGGTCTGCGGATCAGGTAAGATCCCAGGTGGGATTGCTGCTTTAGATATTGTGAAGTGGGGGCATCCAGACACTGGATAAAGGGTGCAGGAAATTAGTAATTCACATCTGGCTTTTTTTTTATAAATCCGACATTTACACACACATACTGTACACACACACATGGGTAACGAGGACTAATTGTAGTATAATGTAATACAATAAATAAACTTATGTCAAAAACGAATGTTGTTCTTACTAGGAATTTATTCAATTTATTTTTGTATTTTTTTTAAAGTGGGCCTGGGGGCGGGACTAGGGCGGGGTTGGGGGTGGGACTAGGTGGCGGGTAGATTTTTTTTGTTCGGCGAGTAGATTTGTGGGTGATTTGTCAACCACTGTATATATATATATATATATATATATATATATATATAGATATTGGTGTGTGTTCTATAACACAAATCTATGAATGTTGCTCTCGAGCCATCTATATATAGAAATAATATATATTTGCATGAACTTTCTATATATCTGTATATACAGATATATATATATATATAAATACATATCTGTATAGAGAATAATCTCTCTATACAGAGACAACTCTGTGTACAGCCGCGGCCCCTTTTATTCTCCAACATCTCCGAATTTTTCGGGGATTTTTTCCGAATGCCACGAGGACTGAGATATAGGAAGGGCACAGCATTGTTGAGAGCTTTGTAAGTCATAACTAGGGTTTTACATTTTGATTCTAGAGGCTATGGGAAGCCAGTGTAGGGATTTGCATAGTGGTTTAGCAGAAGTGGAGTGGTGATTTAGGTAGATGTCTCGCAGCAGTGTTTTGAATGGATTGGCAATGCATCAAAAGCATTTGCAAGATCTTTATAGCTCACATTTTGAGATGCACAGAGTAATATAACACCCCTCCTCAACCCCGTAAGGGAGATTTCTATACACTGAGCGTTATAGTGCTAACCTGCAGGCTCACACAATTTTCTCTAATATTTGCATAATTAAATTCCGAAGTACTATAATTATTTTTAAATCTGCCAATCAAACAATTGCCTTCACTCCAACATTTATAATATATCTTTAAGTAGCTGTCCAGCTAATGCTGTAATTCCTTGGTTACTAGAGATGTGCGAAATTGAAAAAGTTTGCTTCGCCTTTCGTTTGAATTAACTTTTTTGAAAAAGCTCAAGACTTTCACTATTAAATGTTTATAGCTGCACACACTCATGAAGCTCTGTCCATAAAATATGTGCAGTGAAGATTCAGCCGTTTGCAATAGATAGTGGATCACTCTTAAATTCCTGAGAGGAGCACTGTAGCAGGTAGTGACTTTTGCTCCACCTTTTTTAAATGAACAGTACTGTATGCTGTAAATACTTCATCTTATAAATTTGCACTGTTTGTGATTTGCATTATCTATTTGTTCAGCTTCAGTAGTGTGTGCATTCCCTTAGATTTCGAGGAGCCCTGCTTTCTCTGCTTTATGTTCTGTACACATCAAGAGAGCACCTACTTATTACAGCTAATATGTAATATGTAATATTAATTTTAATATGTACCCATAAATGCCTTCTACCACTGACCTAATGACTGATCTATTGCAATAGGGAGCACAACATATAATTAATCATATAAACAACAAATAAATGATATAAAATAATTATTTCAAAATGCTGCCTGAACACCAGCGGTCTCCCAAACCGCAAAAAAAAAAAAAAAACCAACAAGTGTTCCTGGCGGAAACTGAAATGTGCAATAAAAAGTGCCAACATCCCCAATGATTAACCAAACACTGATACCACACAGTACTGCTCTCCCATAGACCATAGAATCTTCTGGTGCTGGGACGCCTTCCAGACCTCATATGCAGAAGGAAACACAAATGCAAGGACAATAGTGCATTAATAATTTACTTGAATCACATACAACACAGAGGGGGGAGGGAAACACTCACACTCTCCCCGCTGGTTAAAAGCATGAAATGACTCTGGGCGCACTTCAACCACTCTCCCAGATCAGCTACTTGGCTTATGCACGCTCTACCTGGTCCATGGCTCTCACTCAAGTTCGGGGGCTCCTCTGTCAGCCTCGTGCGTCACAGTTGCCTCAGTCAATAAGGTTCCTCTCTGGATCTTCAGAGTTGGTACGGTGGCCTCAGACGCACAAAAGGCCCAACATGTTTCGTCCTACGACTTGCCCTTAACAGCAGGTTTAATAATGATCGAATCATTCTCCTCAAGCGCACTAAGAACCATTTTTTCTTCCACACTAAGATTATCCCTTTTGATTTTAAATGCTCGGTTATGGGCCACAAGCTCATAAATTTTGGGGAAAAAGT
This sequence comes from Ascaphus truei, assembly GCA_036426205.1. Taxonomy (NCBI): domain Eukaryota; kingdom Metazoa; phylum Chordata; class Amphibia; order Anura; family Ascaphidae; genus Ascaphus; species Ascaphus truei. The sequence goes on from WSYH01011738.1 coordinate 14,041, forward strand.
AGATTTTTTCTTAAATGTCGCGCCTGCTACAGGGGTTACTGTTATAGGTAGAGACTCTAGTGCGCTTGAGGAGAATGATTTGATCGTCTATTTTTACATAGGTTTCAAATATTGGAAACAGACTGGCCCCTAGCTGCCCACTCACCCATTCAAGCACACATAAAAATATTAATGATACTGATTATCATGTCTGCAACAGGGAGCTCCGTACACTAACACCATTAGGCTTAAATGTTGAATTTGATCTGAAGGCATTTTTTGGGAGAAGATTAACATCAATATTTATCCAATTGGTTTAATACTTTTTGATGTATGACGGTTTTTCGTTTTTTCGCTTCTGCCTCCTTTCTTCTCAATAGCTTCCCTTTGTTCCTTTTTCTTCATATTTTGATGTGTGCATGCTGCATAGCGATGCAGCATCATATATTATGTAGTTTTGTGGAACTATTTTTTGGGGCATTTTACCCACTATTGGCTCTTGTTTTTCAATAAAAGCTTTAAGCATGCATATTATTAAATAATTGTGTCATAGTACTGGGAATTCCAAATTAAGAATTTAAAAACATCTAAAGAGATGATGTGGTTTTGATCCAATAACCATAATATGTATTAATTAAATATGTTCATATTTTCATTTAGTATATATTTTAGTTCTTTGTTGAACTCTATATGATAATATTTTGTATAATTTTTCTAGCATTTAGCATTAATATTGATTAGCTATGTTATGTAGGTTTTGTCTTATTATATGTTTTTTATATGTTTATATGTTGTATTGTGACTTTGTATGTTATTGTATAGTTTGTAGAAGCCCATGGACTTTTTTATATTTAGCAAAGAAATGCCTATAGCCATTGCGCATGTGCAGATAATATTTCAGGTGAACTGAATCAATCCACATTTGGGAATATTTGATGATGGATACTTCCTAACAGCATTATTACACCTGACGAAGACAGTTTGTCTTTCGAAACACGCAGGGTTACTGTATCTTATCACTCTTGCAGCAGCCCGTGTCTCAACACTGCATTACAGCAGAAACTTTAGCCGGAAGGCTTTGAATTAGCTCACACTGGAACCGGCTTTTCCTCCAAACTTCTCACGAGACCTGAGAGCCAGCTCTGAGTGAGATCTTACGACGGAGCACTCTGGTCTCTTAGTACACTCGCCATAGCCTGGCATGGGGTACATCCGACGCCAGTGACCATCGGAGGGATATGCCATGGACCGGTGGACAGTCTGATGACAGCAGTTACCTTGTAGCAGATGTGCCATGAGTGAGAGGGGATACTCTCTGACATTATCCACTGCCTACTAACGCCTTCCATCTAGTAAATAGTGCATTCACTCAGTGCATTAGATTATTAGTAGGATTTTGTATGGATTTAGTTTCCATTTGTTATAGCTATATATTTTAATAAATGTGTTTTTTTATTCAGTAATTATCACCTGTTTAGTCTCTGAGGCTTCTACTTAATTTAGTCTATTTTTGTTGTCCAATTTTGTTGTGTTTTTTGTAGTTTGATCATTTGTTCCAATCACCCACAGTATTACGCTATGTGTAATGTAATTGTAGAAGAGATCCGAAGATTCCAGCGGTGCACAGCTCGTAGGAATGGGAGACCAGCAAGGTGTTGATTAAAAATAAAAATTTATTGAAAAAACACTCCTTGTGTCCCCCATACCATGTTTTTTCGATAAATTTTTATTTTTAATCAACACCTTGCTGGTCTCCCATTCCTACGAGCTGTGCACCGCTGGAATCTTCGGATCTCTTCTACAATTACATTGCACACTGAGCGTGGATGCACGCACCAAGGGAAGCAGTCCTATGTGAGTATTGCATGTCTCTCCTCATTGAGACTTGATGACCGGCAACAGTGCAGCAACACAAGGGTCATGTAGGGCGCAATCCTACAAAGTAACGGTATGTTAACCCTTATTCATGTTCATTTTCATATGTGATAACATTATTGTGGATGCATTTACAAAGCACTGGGTCCAATACATAGTTTTGCTCATCAGCTGACTCCCCAAGAGGTTAAGGACTTTATTATCTACTTTAGTTCTGAACGAGATTGAGCACTGTATTTGGGACTTACGCCCCAAAACTACTTACGCTATGTGTATTTTCTCTTTTATTTCATGTACTTGGTAATCCATTATTTCCATCATCTTTGGACATTGCAAAGACATTTGTTGTCTCACACACCAACTAATGGTTGTATGCTTATTTTATTTGTTAGACTAATCAGTATTGATAACATCGTTAGTGTCTTGTTAAGTGCCCTATAGGCGCCAAATGTATCTTTATTGAAAATTGCTTTTCTCTCACCAGGTGGTCAGTGTTTTATTTGGCAGCAACCCTTCATTTATACATATGTGAGCATTAAGGGATATTTTACACATTTGAATTTTGTATTGATTGTTATTGTTGCTTAGTTTTAGCGCTACCTTATTCTTTTTCTATTCTCTGTGGGCTGACTACTCCACTTTAGTGCATATATCAGCAAAATCCTCTGGTTGAGGTCTGATGCAGCCTCTGTGGTGTCCCACCACTTCACCACATATACCAGAAAATATTTCTGGCCAAGGCCAGATACATATCTTTAGCCTCTGGAACCAGTCCTTGGGCAACTTTCGGTTGCAGAACCAAAAGTTACATTTTTGGCTCCAAATGACTATGGCCCTCTCTCTCAGACCTTTACTTTTTGATGCCAAAAAAGTCCCTAGAGGTGTTTGTACAAGAGATTGTACAAGACCAGCCCCACATCCCAGAAGGACTCGAAGTCCCAGTCGGGTGATTTTTTACTTCACCACCTTATTGGAGGAAGGTTCTTGAATGGGGTAATTCGTCCAAATCATCAGGACATCCTGGTAATAGGAAAACAACTGATTTGTGGAGCGGATTTTTTGGTGGCCTGGCATGCAAAAGGACATTAAGGAATTTGTTACTGTGTGCTCATAATAAGACTCCTCGGAACAAACCACCTGGACTCCTTTGACCTCTTCGCACCCCGGATCGTCCTTTGACACACTTGTCCATGGACTTCATAGTAGAGTTACCCGTGACCAAAGAGATGAGCACAATCTTACTAGTGGTAGACCGCCTTTCTAAGCAGGTCCATTTTATTCCATTGAAAGGTCTTCCTAACTCTCTGAAACTGGCAGACGTCTTTGTCAAAGACATTTTCTCCCTCCATGGGGTTCAACAAGTGATCATTTCCGATCGAGGATCACAGTTGCTATCGAAGTTCTTGCGTTCTTTCTCCCAGCAATTGGATATATCTCTACATTATTTTGGGGGTTAACATCCCCAAGCAAACGGTCTGACAGAGCAAACAAACCAGTCACTGGAGCAGTATATTCGTTGTTTCGTCGCAGACACCCAGGATGACTGGACTGATCTCCTTCCTTGGGCTGAGTGACTGTCAGGATCTGTGATCCGTGACACGCTGGGCACACCCGGTGCTTACCACAACCCGTTATCGGGTCGCCCGCTCCTCCCGTCAACCGTGACACTCATCTTCCTCCTCCTGTGACCAGCTGCCATGCTATGGGCGTGCACACATCTCATGTGGAGGTTAATACGCTTCCCTCTGGTCCCACCTCCAGATTCCGCCAACGTGGCGACATCATCAGCAGGCAGTGTGCACACACGGTGCGCAGTCAGGGCACGCACGAGTCGCGTCAGCCTTACTGATACACCTACTCCTGCCTGCAACCTCATTGGTACCTCTCTCCAATATATGCTCAGCCGGCCCACTGGCAAATCGGCTGAGCATACACCTTCCTACAGTATGTGCAAAGTGTTCACTGCTACCCTTGCCTCCACAGTCTTGTCCTGTATGGTTCGTAGCTTCTCTGTTCCTGACCCCGGTTATTCCTCTGGACTCCGCTCTTCTACGCTCCAGACCCCGGCTACCAACTATGATCGCACCTCTCCAATCCCAACCTCGGCTAAGTACCACGAGGATCTGCACCTCTCCAATCCAGAACATGGCTAAGTACCTTCAGCAATCTGCACCTTTCCAACCCCAACCTCGGCAAGTATCTCTGACTATCCATACCTCTCCAACCCAGACCTGGCTATCTCGACCTATCTACACTCCAGACGCGCCCACGAGGCTGTAGTTGGTGTTTATATATATATCCCCACCTCAGCCTCGCGGTCACGCCTTGTTTGTGGTGAGCACTTCATTACAGAGGTGTGCTGAGTTCTTTGGACACCTAATCTCTCAAAAAGCTGTCTACAGTCTTAGTATGGATGTTAAAGTCTATCAAAAGGAGCTTGGCACCCTCAACCTAGAGATAGAAATCTTACGCCAGGAGACTGGGAGTCTTAACTTAAAAGTGCATAAAAGGAAGGCGGACTACAAGGAGGCCCTGAATATTATTGAAGTATTTTACTTTATACGTTTTACCATATATGTTTTGTCAATGGGATGTAGCATCGGGCACCCCTATCTCTTGTTATATACGTGAAAAGGAAAAGGATCCGGCGGTTCACAGCTTGCCGTAGGGGTACAATCAAGGATATCCAAACGCAATCAGAAAAATAGGCTGTTTATTTGATGCATAACAAAAATCCTTCTGCCACAAGGTAACTCTGACACGTTTCGTCCACCAATAGGACTTTGTCAAAGAGTACTCAGTCCCACTCACAAATTTATGTTTCATATTATCAGGACACTGATCAGTAGCACGCTCCGTAGCTCTCTTGTTGACATAAATATATATTCATAATGTGGTGGATGTGGGTGTTTGAGATAGCTGGGAATATGTGTTAATCAATTTCTGACTTGTAGCAGTTGTTTGGTGGCTGGTGGCACCTCCCCCCAGAGCTCACTCCTCCTCCTTCACCTTTTTAACTTGGGAGGTCTTTTAGTTTTGCTGCAGGAACAGGACCTATAATGGTTCTTCCCCTCTTACAGAGGTAAAAGGAAGGGTTCACAGTGTAGTGTAGGACCTGCATTAATTTGGTTATACCTTGGCGTTGGTATGCAGGTTTATGACGCTTTGACCAAAGGGTTAACTAAATAACCAAGTATTTAATATTATTATTGAAGTATTTTACTTTTTACCATATACTGTATGTTTTGTCAATGGGATGTAGCATTGGACACCCCTGTCTCCTGAATATTACAGAAACTGTAAAAAGAGAAAATGCAAGGCTGAAAGAAGAAAATTCTGATTTGGCTGACCATGTCAATTAAAAGAATGAAAAGCTGCATGAGCTAGAAAAAATAAAGAAACTATTGGCAGATGAAAAGTTAGAAGCATTGGAGCAACGCACACAAGCAGAGCACCTACTGCAGGGCAAAGTGCAAGGTCTGCGTATGCACCAACAGAATACCGAGGAGAAGCAGCGAACTTTGCAGGAAGAAAATCTGTAAGCTGCTAAAAAAAAGTGCTACAGGAACGTTTGATTTCTCAGTGTGTCCCTGCAGAGCAGCATGAGGAACTGAAGGCTACCCTGAGCATCACCAGAGCATCGCTGGAGGCCAAGCTTAGAGGCCAGGTGACTCAGTATGAGAGGGAGCTCATGAAGGCCCAGAAACTGAAGCAAGAGATAAAGTTGTTGAAAAGGGAGATAAGCAGCAGAATAATTCAGAAATACTACAAAGCTCTTGTCCAAGTGAGGTTGGAAAGAGAAAGGTGCCTGCTGACGGTTGCCATGGCCAAAGAGAGACACAAAATAAAGGCAAGCATCTTCCATCGTCATGTCAAAATACTGTAAGAACAGCGCTGAATGACAAGGAACTCCCCAGTGCATATAGACATATGCACAAACAAGCAATTCAAAGCTAAGCTATCATTCAAAGATAATAATAAATAACACATCAAAGGGCAGCAAGTCTCTAAAAAACCCTAAAGCCAGAATTTTAGAATAAGAAAAAATTGTTCAATTAATAACATACTTTAAAATAGAATCTAATTGCCATACAGAGCTTTATAGTAGAGCAAAACAAAACACTCAAGGTATTTGTTTGATGTCTACAAATCTTTTGCCATACTATGCAGCTCTATATGACAATTAGATTCTATATTGAAGTATGTTATTAATTGCAAAAGTTTTTTTTATACTAAAATTCTTACTTTTGGATAATTTTAGAGGTTAGCTGCCCTCTATTGATAATTATCTTTGAATCATAGCTTTGCTTATAATTGCTTGTTTGTGAATATGTCTTTT
>WSYH01011739.1:0-20230 GCA_036426205.1 Ascaphus truei
TGTGTGATTAGAGCACACGCTTAAAGCGGGTGGGTGATTTAATGAGGCACGGCTACAGCGGGGTGATTAAGAGCACGTTCACACGGGGTGATAAGAGCACACTTACAGCGGGGTGATAAGAGCACTTTACAGCGGGGTGTATAAGAGCACGCTTTGACAAGCGGGGGTGGTGGGTGATAAGAGTACGCTTACAGCGGGTGATTAAGAGAGCACGCTACAGCGGGGGGGTGGGTGATAGGAGCACGCTTAAAGCGGGTGATAAAGAGCCACGTGACCGAGGGTGATAAGAGCACGCTGACAGCGGGGTGATAGAGCACGCTTACAGAGGGGTGATAAAGAGCAAGTTTTCAAGCGGGTGAGGTGGTGGTGATAAGAGACCGTTCACAGCGGGTGATAAAAGAGCACGCTTACAGCGGGTTGTAAAGCACGCTACAGCGGGTGATAAGAGATGGTGAGCGTGTGAGGTGATGGTGATAAGAGTACGATTACAGCGGGTGAAAGAGACACTTACAGCTGGTGATTTTGAGTGAGAAGAGTACACTTACAGCGGGTGATAAAGAGCATCGTTCCAAAGCGAGTGATAAAGAGCACGCTACAGCTGGGTGATAAGAGCACGCTTACAGGGGTGATAAGGGGGTGATGTGGGGTGATAAGAGCACGGCTTACAGCGGTGATAACGAGCACGCTTACAGCGGGTGATATGAGCACACTTACAGCGGGTGATACGAGCAAAATTTACAGGCGGGGTGGATAAGAGCACACTACAGCGTGCGCGTGAATAAGAGCAAAATTCAGCGGGGGTGTGGTGATAAAGAGGTGATATGATAAGAGCACGCTTACAGCGGGTGATAAGAGCACGGCTTACAGAGGGTGATTGGGTCGGTTGTAAGAGCACACTTACAGCGGGTGATAAGAGCACCATTTACAGCGTGGGTGTGATAAAAAGCCACCCTTACAGCGGGTGGGTTGTAAGAGCAAACACTTACCCAGCGGGGGTGAGGGGGTGATGGTGATAAGAGCACAACTTACAGAGGGTGGTGATAAACAGCCACGCTAGAGCGGGTGATAAAGCACGTTCACAGCGGGTGATAAGAGTCGTCTTACACGGTGGGTGATAAGAGCACGCTTGACGCGGGTGATAAGAGCCGCTTTACAGCGGGGTGTAGAACCTAAGCGGGTGATAAGAGCACGCTTACGAGGGTGCTTAAGAGCACGTGTAAAGCGGGGGTGATAAGATGCAACGCTACGCGTGATAACAGCTCACGGGTGATAAGAGGCACGCTACAAGCGGTGATAAGAGCTCACGTTACATGCGGGTGATAAAGAGCACGCTTACGCGGGATTGAGAAAGAGCACATTACAGCGGTGCTGATAGAGCACGCTTACAGCGTAAGACGCTCCGTGGGTGATAAGAGCACCCTTCAGCGGGTGATAAGCAGCACAGCTTACAGCGGGTGATAAGAGCACCTTAGCGTTGACACCTAGCGGGTGTAAGAGCACGCCTTACAGCGGGTGATAGTAGCACGTTACAGCGGGTGATAAGAGCACTAACAGTATGACACGCTCGGAGATCCGTCGATAAGAGCACATTACAGTGTGATATTCAGAAAGGCGTGTGATAAGAGCACGCTTACAGCGGGTGAGCGCTACAGGTATAGACGTCCACGGGAAGAGACCTTCAGCGGGTGACTAGAGCATCATTACAGGGGTTGTAAACGAGCATCGCTTACAGAGCGGGATGTGATAAGACTCGTTCGGGGTGATAAGAGCACGTTACAGACGGGGATAGAGCACGCTTACAGCGGGTGATAAGAGGCACGCTTTACAATGCGGGGGTGATAAGAGCAAGTCTTACAGCGGGCTTAAGAGCACGTTACGCGGGTGATAAGAGCACGTTACAGTGGGTGATAGAGTAAGACAGTTCACAGCGGGTGTGGATAAAGCCAACTTACAAGACGGGTGATAGAGACGCACACGGGTATAAGAGTTCGCTTACAGGGGAGTGATAAGAGTTCAGCGTGTGCACTATAACGTGAGCACGTCCGGGTGATAAGAGCACGCTTACATACAGGGGTGATAAGAGACGCTTACAGCGGGTGATAGAGCCCACACTTTACAGCGGCGCTGACCTTACACAGCACCTTCACCCCACCCCACCCGCGGGGTCCGTAAGCCCCCTCCCCCCCCCCCCAGGTGATGTGATAAGTAAGAGCCGCTTACAGAGTGGGTGATGATAATAGGGGACACGCTTTAAGCGGGGGTTGATATGGAGAACACTTAAAGCGGGTGGTGGGTGATTTTACAAAGAGGCACACTTACAGCCGGTGATAGTGGATAAGAGCACGATTCACGCGGGGGTGATTAAGAAAGCACGCTTGAAGCGGGTGGGTGATAAGGGTGATAAGAGCACACTTACAGCGGGTTGATAAGAGCACGCTTACAGCGGTTGATAAGCATGCCCACAGGCTTCCCACCCAGCGCCCGCGTGACTACAAGAGGGCGGTTCACAGCGGGTGATAAACGATGGTGATAAGAGCACGATTACACGGGGTGATAAGAGCACATTTACAGCGGGTGGATAAGAGCACGCTTACAGCGGGTGAGAACACAGCACGCTTACAGCGGGTGATAAGATAGCCGCTACAGGGGTGATAAGAGCACGTTACAGCGGGGTGATAAGGGCACATGTTACAGCGGGTATAAGAGCAACGTTAACCAGCGGGTGATAAAGAGCCACTTTTACAGCGGGTGGGTGTGATAAGAAAGCACGCTACAGCGGGGGGTGATAGAGCACGATTACAGCGGGTGATAAGGAGCACGCTTACAGGCGGTGAATAGAGCACGCTACAGCGGAGGTGATAAAGAGCCAACGCTACCCGCGGGTGAGGGGTGATTAAGAGCAAGCTTACAGCCGGGGATAAAGGTGGATAAGAGCTACGCTACGCGGGTGGGTTGGATAAGAGGCACGCTTCAGGCGGGTGATAAGAGCACGTTACAAGCGCGGTGGATAAGAGGCACGATTAAAGAAGGGTGATAAGAAGCAACGGTTTACAGGCGGGTGATGATAAGAGCACATTTCAGCGGGTGATAAAGAGCACGCTTACAAGCGGGTGATAAGAGCACGCTTACAGCGGGTGATAAGAGGCACGCTTTACAGCGGGTGATAAGCGGCACGCTTACAGCCGGGTGGGGTGATAGAGCACGCTACAGAGGGTGATAAGAGGCACGCTTAAAGCGGGTGGGGTGAAAGAAGCACTTTACAGCGGGGAGGGTGATTAAGAGCACGTTTACAGCGGTGAAACAGCACATTTACAGCGGGTGATGGGTGATCAGGAGCACGCTTACAGGGGGGGGTGATAAGAGCACGCTTCAGCGGCGGCTGATAAGAAGGCACGGCTGTACAGCGGGGTGAGTGATAAATAAAGGCACCACTTACAAGCGGGTGATAAGAGCACCACTTACAGGGGGTGATAAGAAACACGCTTACAGCGTGGTGGATAAGAGGCACGCTGTACAGCGGGTGGATAAGAGCACGGCTTTACAGCGGGTGATAAGGAAAAACACGCCAGTGGGTGATAAGAGCACGCTTACAGCGGTGTGATAAAGAGGCACGCTTACATCGGGTGATAAGAGCACGGCTTACAGCGGGTGATAAGATCACGCTTACAGGCGGGTGATAAGCGGCACGCTTCAGCGGGTGTGTGATAAGAGCACGCCTTACAGCGGGTGATAAGAGCACGCTTTTTCGAGCGGGTGAGGTGGTAAGAGCACTTTCCAAGCGGGGGTGATAGAGCCACGCTTACAGCGGTTGTAAGAGCACGCTTACAGCGGGTGTAAGAGCAAGCCTTACAGCGGGTGGGGGGGGGTGCTAACAGCACGGCTTACAGCGGGTGATGGTGGGGTTGATAAGAGGCAGCTTTACAGACGGGTGAGGTTTGTGATAGAAACACGCTTACAGCGGGTGATACTAAGGGAGGCAACGGCTACAGCGGTGAAAGCGGCAGCGGCTTTACAGCGGGGTGATAAGAACCGCTACAGCGGGGTTGATAAGAGCACGCTTACACGGGTGATGATAAGAGCACGCTTACAGCGGGGGTGATGGTGATATTAAGAGCACGCGTACAGCGGGTGATAATGAAGCACGCTTACAGCGGGTGATAAAAGAAGCACGCTTTACAGGGGTGGGGGGGGTGGGGGTGGTGGTGGGGGGGCCGGGGGGGTGTGTGGTGATAAAGGAGCACGCTTACCAGAGGGGTGCTTTGATAAAGAGCACGGCTGACAGCGGGTGTGAGATAAGAGCACGCTTACAGCGGGTGATAAGAGCACGCTTACAGCGGGTGATAAGAGCTAAAGTGTCACAATTGTGTTTGCAAACGTTTTCATAATTTTTTGGAAAATTCTGCATTTTTGTGTGAAACATTTTGCTGAGCCTAACAGGACCAAACACAAATCCCTAAATAAGTCCATACCCTGAAAAAAGAGAGAACACACCCAAGAGATCTGGGAAATAAGATCTAAATATAAAATTAGACACTTTAAATATGCAATAGTATTATGTCCCAGGTATCTCTCTCTCTGGCCCGGATTCACTAAAGAGTGCGACGCTTTAGCATGCCCTAGCTCAAATTCAAATGAATGGGAGTTAAGATGTGCTAATGCTTAGCACTCTTTAGTGAATAAGGGTCTCTCTCTCCAGCAAAAGCCTTATTTCAGGGTCTGGATTTCGCAGTCTTATGAAATTGGCCGGAAAAAAACCCCCCCATTTTTGCACGAGTTTGGTAAAAAAAATTGACCAATGTTGCATGATTGGCGAACCTTTCGCACATCTCTGCTGCTGATGGGGTTCATGCAGCCACTACATGTGTACAAACTTCCAACACAGGATCCCGGCAATGAGTTATCTGCACATTATCACACAATGGGAATAACATATGTAACTTACATGGGCAGGTCCAGCGACAGCCACAGGTTTCCTGGACTTTCAGCGCAGGCAGGTTATTATGGCACGTCGGCTTCGGGATCTTCTCACAATTCACTTTGTAACTCTCCAGAACAGTTTTACCATTTGCTAAACATGTCACACTGTGACACTGATCTGATAGCAGCCACGTGTCACCTGGCTGCAGAATGAAACACATAATAATAAGCACATATCTGCAGAAACAGTTACATGTTCCTGCTGCGCAAATAAAGAATGCAATCATTGCGGCTGGACACTAGTCCATGTATGTGGATTTGAAAATAAAATAGAGGAGACCTTTTTATTACAGATGGGCAAAAAACTGTCAAATCCGTGTAGCCATGTGTAAAATTGGTGTACATATCTCTTTCTCATGCTGGCAGTAAACCTGGTAAGTATGCAGGATTGCCAGTAGTCATCATGGAGGTTTGCCCTCAAACCCTGGTGAGGTGTCATATGTCCCAAAGGAAGTGACAACATGCTTAGTGTCCACCCTTAGTGACATCAGAGATGTGCCTGTTCCTGAGGTGATATAAGACACAGAACTGCCTAAAGTTAGTAGTTCAGTTCCTGTTGTTGTGCTGCCTCTGTTCAGTGAGAGGCACGTGAAGGTCTGCAACAGTGTTGCAGTGTCGCATGCTAGCTGTGAGTCTGTGCAGCTAGAAGCAGACAGAGAAGCTGTTGAATCTCCCTTAGGGGAGAGGTGGAAACAACTCTATTAGAGAAGGGACCTTCCTAATGGAGTGCAGCAGTGAGATGAGCGGCTGAGTACGACCGCTGTGAGGGGCAGCTGGCCCACATCTCTTACAATAAAGATGACCTTATTCGATTATACCCTCGTGTGCAAGTGTGGAGTGATTACACAGAGGAAGGCACCACAGAGGAGTTCCTCACCAGGACCATCCCCTTGCGGACGCTGGGATCCTGATGAGGTGGAGGCGCTGCACTGGATATAGGTAGGACTCAAGTACACTACCTCAGCTGCCTGTCTGGGTTGGCAATCCCCACACAACATCATGCGGGAGACTCAGGAGTCCTGTTGCCAACAGGTGCACCACCAGACACAACCATGTAATGGGGACTGGTTAGACCACAGGGGCCAATGTGAGATTGGGTGGGTCAGGCCAGGCCAGAAAATCCGTTACATCCGTTTTGCAGAATATCCCGAGCTTTCCATAAAAAAATCCCTTTCGTGGTGTAAAATGCGTCGGTGGATTGTTCCTGTTTCAATCCGCGTGGACTAATGAAAAAGCGCCATTGGATACATTCCGCTAGTGGATTTTAAGAATTAAATCTGTAGATTCTTACAATCCATCAGCGGATCGTGAAGTCCGCAGATTCTTACAATCCATCAGCGGATCGTGAAGTCCGCGGATTCTTACAATCCGTCAGCGGATCGTGAAGTCCGCGGATTCTTACAATCCGGTGCAGCGACGTGAAGTCCGCGGATTCTTACAAATCCGTCAGCGAGATCGTGAGGTCAGCGGTTCTTATCAATCCGTCAGCGGATCGTGAAGTCCGCGGATTTCTTACAATTCCGTCAGTGGATCGTTTGAGAAGTCCGCGGGATTCTTGACCAATCCGCAGGCGATCGTGAAGTCGCGGACGATCTTTACAATCCGTCAGCGGTCGTGAAGTCCGCTGATTCTACGAATCCATCACGGATCGTGAGTCCGCGGATTCGTACAATCATCAGCGGAAGTTCGTGAACGTCCGCGTGATTCTTGACAATCCGTCAAGGATCGTGAAGTCCGCGGGATTCTTACAATCAATCAGCGGATCGTGAAGTCCGCGGATTCTTACAATCGCTCAGCGGCTCAGTGAACCTCCGCGGAGTTCTTACAATCCGTCAGCGGATCGTGAAGTCCGCGGATTCCTAAAATGCCGTCAGGATCGTGAAGTCCGCGGATGCTTACAAATCCTCAGCGGATCGTGAAGTCCACGGATTCTTACAATCCGTCAGGAGGATAGTGAATCAGCGGATTTACAATCCGCACGGTAGCGTGAAAGTCGCGCGGTTCTTACATTCCGGAATCGAAGAGGTTACTCTCTGATCCGGATTCGGTAAGGTCAGCGGATCTTAACAATTCTACATCGGGTCACGGACGTGAAGTCCGCGGCATTCGTGTACAATCCGTCAGCGGGTGGAAGTCAGCGGATTCCTTACATCCGTCAGCGGATCTTGAAGGGCGCGGGAAGATTCTACCAATGCCGTCACGGGTGGGGGGCGGGGATCGTGAAGTCCGCGGCTTCTAAATCCGATCAGCGGATCGTGAAGTCCGCGTTCTACCTTCCGTGTGGACGAAGGTGCAAATCCATCAGCGGGATCGTGAAGTCGAGCGGATCGTACCAATCCAGTCAGCGGATCGTAAAGCGCGGATTCGTAGATCGTCAGATGCGAATATGGATGTCAGTGAGGTAAAAACATCAGAAAAGGACAAATCGCCCTTTTAGAAATTGATTCAGGGAAATTCGCGGCCCAAAGGAACCGGCCGACCACTCCTGCGATTTAGGAAACTTTTGCTGGTTAGAAAGTGAAATGCTGCATTTTCCATCTAGGATTCCCAAAAAATAGTGATTGACACTATCATAATTATAGCAAATTAATACTTATCTGTTTTGCAACAACACAGAAAAAACCATATTGAGTTACTTCTTTAATCTGTACAACTTTTTCTTCTTCAAGTGTGTGTGTGTGTGTATATATATATTATATATATGATAGATATATATATATATATATACACACACACAGTATATAGTCATGAAATTCACATACCTTTTTTTCATTCCCATCCTCATCTATACAAACTCTCACAGACTCTGAAAAACAAATGGTTGAATTATTACAATTGGCATGCTGAATTAAACAGAAACTACTGAGTTAAACTATTAGAGAATAAAACTAGCTTCAATAGAAATAATATTTTGCTTTCAAACCCAAATTAAAATGATTAAATGATGCATGTATACCTGTTACTTAAGTGATAAAAGCAGTGTGTGTGTATGGGATAACATTATCAATACAATATTGTGCCATACACAAGGATATTCAATTTCTTATTTAAACATTTTCATGATTAACTATTAATTTTAGTTTATGACAAAGTAAAGAAAGCACATTTCTAACTTAAGGATCATTATCTATATTTCTGAAGGATGTTACATTCCGGTTTGGTGTCTTGCATATTTTCCACACAAAATGGAAACTAATGTGAAAATGAAGATGGCTGGAAGTGAGAGGGGCATTAATTACCAATTAATTACCAGTGCAAAGTTTGTTGACAAAATCATTGTTAAGAATAACCATGGTGGGCAAGTCTTCAATAAGCTGAAGCGTGATGATCCTCTTGTTAGGAGACGGTCCAGCAAGCAGCGTCAGCTCGTCTTCATCGTACCTCGTCCCCACTCCAATTGGAAACACGGACACTCCTTTGGGATAAGGGAAGAAACGGTGAGAACATTGTTCTATTAAGTTTGGCATACATTTCTTTGCAAATCAGCATTGCCGACCTGAGGAAGAAAGCTTGTTTTAGAATATGAATTGTTAGTCCAAAGAAAGAAGGTCCCACCTAATACTGAAGTACTCGTGCACTATTGCAATCTGAATATCGCGGCTATTTCTGTTGAATGCAATTAATTACAGCGATAAATACAACATTGTTGAAAATCCATTGCAGATTGCAGAAAATAAAGAATACAAAGAAAACCGTATGGAACAAGGAGCCCGGCAGAAAAAACTAAAGCTAAAATCAATGAGTAAGGCAGGAAACATTCTTACCCTGCCATTTTCTATTAATTTCACATATAGCAACTGGAATAACTTGGCTATTTCTACTTAATTCATTATACATCTCTCAATGGTACAAAAGTGTATGCCACAGCTTAATAAATAACACTGATAAATGCATCTCCAGCCCGTAACACGAATACATGAGATCACTATATTCCTAATGAATTCTGGTAGAACAGTTTCAAAATCTATTTTGTTTGGAAAAGACGTTATAAGGTTCCTTCCTTACGATGGCATCACCATCTCTTCTAATAGTCCTATCCAACTATCGCCAAAGAACCAAAGTCCTGCTCCAAAGGCTTAAAGGACTCGGTACCTTGCTACATTTCACAAAAAAAAACCAGTATCTTTTAAAGTAAAGTATATCAAACTATCTTTCTTTTTTATATTGAAGCCAAATAAAGGAATGACCCCCCCCCCCTGTATAATTGCTTTGTAATAAGGACATTTCTTTCATCATCATTATATGAAACCCAGCACTGTTCCTTAAACATTGCTGCTAACAAAGAGCTACTTGTTCTAAAGAGATTACTTACAAAAATGTTATCCTGGAAAATTAACCCTTATTTCTATTTGCAAGAAAAAAAAAAGTAACTTTAAGTCTTACCTCCCTCATTGAGGTTTTGATTTCTGGATGTAATAGTTAGCTTCAAACACATTGTAAATTACACCAGAGTTTATATACAGACCACAAAACATGCATTAATTACAAGCAATATTGCCAAATAATATGTACAATCGCCAGAATAGAAAATCTAATTAGTGTGACTGGAATTCTAACCGATTGTACATGTGCTTTTCAATTAAAAACATGCCAGTCGTGAGAAACAGGCTTCAAACTATTAAAATGAACGGAACATATAGATTTACTGTTTATGACGGCAGTATAAGAAGCAAGATCCACTTGGTCCAGAGACTTGTCAGTGATGACGATCACCGCTATCTTAGATGCGCTCGCTCTTCCTCCATGTGTTTCCGACATCGCGTTCTGAACTCCAAAGAGCAAAGCTTCACCTGAAAAAAGAGCCAAAGATGGTCCCGTATATATAGAAAATTGGAAAAGAAACCCTATATGCCAGAGTGCAGTGCACAACAATTTATTTGCTTGTGTCAAAGACCGTCCCCCAATGGTTAGAATAATATAATTTACAAGCTGATACCTCAAACACCGCTACGCAGAGGAGTAGCTAAATGAATACATAGGACTCCATATTACAGCAGCCACTGAGGCAACCCATTTAGATGCAGGAGTTTGGGGTTCTTACAAATCTCAAGCATTCGGATTCAGAGTGCAATGCTAGTCTTTTACAGCAGCCTCTACCTAGCACATATTACAGCAGCCTCTACCTACCACATATTACAGCAGCCTCTACGTATCACATATTACAGCAGCCTCGACAGTACCTAGCACATATTACAGCAGCCTCTACGTACCGCATATTACAGCAGCCTCTACGTATCACATATTACAGCAGCCTCACGACCGACGCATATATACCCGCCTCTACGTACCCACATATTACATAACAAGCAGCCTCTACGTACCACATATTACGCAGCCTCTATCGTACCACATTACAGGCATGCCTCTACCGTATCACATATTACACGCAGCCTCTCGTTCCCCACATATTAACAGCAGCCTCTACGTATCACATATTACAGCAGCCTCTACGTACCACATATTACAGCAGCCTCTACGTATCACATATTACCGCAGCCTCTACATACCACACATTACAGCAGCCTCTACATACCACACATTACAGCAGCCTCTACATACCACACATTACAGCAGCCTCTACATACCACACATTACAGCAGCCTCTACGTACCACATATTACAGCAGAGCCTCTACGTACCCACAATTACAGCAGCCTCTACATACCACATATTTCAGCAGCCTCTACGTATCACATATTACAGCAGCCTCTACGTATCACATATTACAGCAGCCTCTACGTACCACATATTACAGCAGCCTCTACGTACCACATATTTTTGTTAAGTTTCATATTGGAAGATACTGATATTATTTTCCATTTTTAGCACGGGTTTGGTTATTTACGCAGGCTTTTCTAACATCTGGCACAAGCAACATGTAGTCTGAAGAAATGAAAACTCTGTCTTACAAATGATGTTGAACCATCAGAGTGAGACCTATTTGGGGTGTTTAAAGAACATTGCAGAATTGTGGCGTAGGAAGGAAGGGGCGTAGGAAGGAAGGGGCGTAGGAAGGAAGGGGCGTAGGAAGGAAGGGGCGTAGGAGAGGGAATGGCGTAGGAAGGAGAGGAGGGCGCGTAGGAAGGAAGGGGCGTAGGAAAGGAAGGGTAGGAAGGGAAGGGGCGTAGGAAGGAAGGGGGCGTAGGAAGGAAGGGGCGTAGGAAGGAAGGGGCGTAAGGAAGGAAGGGGGCGTAGGAAGGAGGGCTAGGAAGGAAGGGCGTAGGAAGGGGGGGAGGAAGGAAGGGGCGTAGGAAGGAAGGGGCGTAGGAAGGGGCGTAGGGAAAGGTGAAGGGGCGTTTACGGAAGGAAGTGCGCTAGGAAGGAGGGGGCGTAGGAAGGGGCGTAGGAAGGAAGGGGCGTAGGAAGGGTGGTAGGGAAGTAAGGGGGTAGAAGTAGAAGGCGGCGTCATAAGGAACGGGCATAGGAAGAAGGGGCTAGTAAGGCGGGGCGTAGGAAGGACAAGGGGCGTAGGAAGAAGGGCGTATGAGGAAGGGGCGTAGAAGGAAGGTGGGTCTGAGGAAGGAAGGGGGTAGGAGCGGAAGGGCGTAGAAGGTGGGGGAGGAAGTAGGGCATGAATAGGGCATATGGACAGGGCGTAGAGGGGGGTGAAGAAGGGGCTAGGAAGGCAAGGGAGAATGTGCTTAGACGGGTATGAAGGAAGGGCTGGAAGGAAGGGGCGTAGGAGGGCTAGAAGTGGGTAGGAGGAAGGGCTCTGAAGGAGGGGCGTAGGAAGGGGGAAGGAGGGGAAGGGGCGTAGGAAGGAGGGGCGTAGGAAGGGGCGTAGGAAGGCGGCGTAGGAAGTGGGGCGAGGGAGGGGCGAGGAGAGGGCCTTGAAGGACGGGGCGTCTGAAGGGGCGTAGGAAGGAAGGGGCGTAGGAAGGGGGGTAGGAAGGAAGGGGCGTAGGAAGGAAGGGGCGTAGGAAGGGGGGTAGGAATGGAAGGGCGTAGGAAGGAAGGGGCGTATGACGTCCGTAGTAAAGGGGCCTAGGAAGGGGGGTAGGAAGGAAGGGGCGTAGGAAGGAGGGGTAGAGAAGTGAGAAGAGGAAAAGTGCAGAAGGAGGGGCGTAGGAGAGGGGTAGATGAGGCGATAAAGGTAGTGAGAAGGGCACGACAGGAATGATATATGAAATGTCATACGGTGAACAGTCTCATGCAGATAAGATCACCGTGCTACTTGAGCAGCCCTATGGTGTGTGGTATAAACCTGCAACTCAAGGGGTCAGGATGAAATAAATAATTAGTATAACTATACTCACACGGCGTGCATACTCCGCCGGCGGAAGCACGAAGACACCGCGCCAGAGTTAACTGCGTTAATAGCACTGTGCTCTTTATCTGCATGAGACTGTATCCCCAATCTACTTTTTCTATAATATCCCCACGTGCGCCTCCCCCCCGTTCCTACCCCCCTTCCTCACGCCCCTTCCTGCGCCCCTTCCTATCCTGCCCCTTCCTGTCGCCCCTTCCTGCGCCACTGTGGTGTGAGGATCACGCGATGAATCCCATCGCAGGCTGAGCTACAAGTCCGCAAAGGCGTATCCACACCATCTGCTCTTTCTCTTCTTCTTTCAGACTGTGTACATATTTGTCTTGTCGTCGCCCTATATAGATGCAAGGCCACGAATCTGCCCTAAAAGTAACTGTGAGGGAGCGGGGCCCTAAATCTGCCCTAAAGACGTGAGGGAGCGTGCACTAAATCTGCCCTAAGTACTGTTGATGTAGCGGGTCACTAAATCTGCCCTAAGTACTTGTGAGGGAGCGGGGCACTAAATCGCCCTAAAGTACTTGGGGAGCGGGGCACTAATCTGCCCTAAAGGTACTGTGAGGGAGCGGGGCCAAATCTGCCCTAGTTGAGAGTCCTACTAGTTATGAGGGAGCGGGGCACTAAATCTGCCCATAAGTACTGTAGGGAGCGGGCACTAAATCCTGCCCTAAGTACGTGGGAGGAGCGGGCTAATCTTTAAGTACGGGGGCGTCCTAAGATCTTCCTAAATCACTGTGAGGGAGCGGGGCACTAATCTGTCCTAAAGTACTGTGAGGGAGCGGGGCACTAAATCTGTCCTAAGTCGGAGGCGGGGCCTAACGTTAAAGCGTGAGGCGGGGCACTAAATCTGCCCTAAAGTACTGTGAGGGAGCGGGGCACTAAATCTGCCCTAAAGTACTGTGAGGGAGCGGGGCACTAAATCTGCCCTAAAGTACTGTGAGGAGTCGGTGGCACTAATCTGCCCTAAAGTACGTGATGGGGAGGCATGGTGTCTAGTCGGCAAATCTGCCCTACAGTACTGTGAGGGAGCGGTGCACTAAATCTGTCCTAAAGTACTAGTGAGGGAGCGGCGGGCACTAATCTGGCCCCAAAGTACTGTGATGGGGGGGCACTAATCGTGCCTCAAGTACTGTGAGGGAGCGGGGCACTAAATCTGCCCTAAAGTACTGTGAGGGAGCGGGGCAACTAATCTGCTCCTATAGGTACTGTAGGCGAGCGTGGGCCAATCTCATCTTCCTAAAGTATGTGGGAGGGAGCGGGGCACTATAATCTCCCCTAAAACGTTACTTGAGGGAGCGGGGGGCACTTAAATCTGTCTGCCCTAAAGTATTGTCGGGGACGGGGCACTAAATCTGCCCTAATTATTGGAGGGAGCGGTGGGCCGTAAATCTGTCCTAAATATGTGAGGCGCGGGCACTAATTCGGCCCTAAAATATGTGAGGGAGCGGTGGCAACTAAATCTGTCCCTAAAGTAACTGGGAGGGAGTCTGGGCACTAAAATCTATCTGCCGCCACACCACACCTAAAGTACTGTGAGGGACGTCGGGCAACTAATCTGCCCTAAAGTACTGTGGGAGCGGGGCACGTAACTCTGTCCTAAAGTACCTGTTGAGGAGCGGGGCCCTAAATCTCCCTAAAGTCTGTGAGGGAGGCGGGCACCTAACCTGGTCCTAAAGTACTGTGAGGGAGCGGGGCACTAAATCTGTCCTAAAGTACTGTGAGGGAGCGGGGCACTAAATCTGTCCTAAAGTACTGTGAGGGAGCGGGGGCACTAAATCTGTAGCCTCTCCCCTCCCCCCCCCCCCCCCCCCCCAAAAAAAGCCCCCCTCCCCCCCCTTGCCAACAAAAAAAAAACGCCCCCCCCCAAACACTACCCCCCCCCCAAAAAAAAAAAAAAAAAAATCAAACACAAAAACCCCTCCCCCGGGAAATCTGCCCTAAAGTTAGCTGTGAGGGAGCGGGGCACTAAATCTGTCCTAAAGTATTGTGAGGGAGCGGGGCACTAAATCTGTCCTAAAGTACTGTGAGGGAGCGCTGGAGTGATCTCTATTTCCAGAAATGAACCACGCAGTATCCAAAATTATTATGTATCCCACTAAATTATAGAATTAATCTACACCCCAGGGGGGGCAACTCCAGTCCTCAGGGGCCACCAACAGGTCAGGGTTTCAGATATATATCCCTGCTTCAGCACAGGTGGTGCAGTCTTCAACTGAGCCACTGATTGAGCCACCTGTGCTGAGGCAGGGATATCGTAAAAACCTGACCTGTTAGTGGCCCTTGAGGACAGGCGTTGCCCTCCCCTTATCTGTAGGAGATCCAGGTATATGAATGTATATGCCACCCATGGATGGCCTGTTTCGGATACCTGGGGAGATATATGAGCAGATGTTTTTTCATTGTTCTGTGTACGTCAGAGAAATACTTATTACCACAGAATCCCCACATGTTGTAATTCTCTCCCAAATATGCGACCAATTTATTGTATGAATGGCAATGGAGTTATTTTTTCTGGCTGCCCTGTGCGAGTTTTATATCTTTCTGTGAGACGCCCTCTGTTCCGATATCATAAAGAACGGTTACAAAGAAATGACGCATCGCGTCTGACAGTCCCAGCGCTTCAAATCACTTTTTTTGCAGAGATGTTGAAGGTATTTGTAAGTACTGCTCTCCAGTGACAGATCTCACACAGCATCCAGTTTCTATAGCAATTATATCGTAAGTAAAATGAAAATGAAATGCAAAACATCACATCAGTTTCATTTCACAAGTTAATATTTGCCAACCATGAAGTCCTGGTCACAGATGTTTCTCAGGTTTGGCCACATTTTAATCACGATAAAACTGGAAATAGGTCTTTAATGGCATGTTTTTAAACAATATATATTACTTTGGCTCTTCGAGGCCCGATGTAATACCCCAAAAATTCAAATGTAAGCACTATGAGAATGTGATTGTGTTATTTCAGGTCTTTGTCCTGATGTTAGTAAAATCATTACAAAATAATGATTATTCAAGTTTGGTCCTATTATGAACTGAAACTCCCAGGCTGCTAGGGAGGGACTTCAGCACGATCTGCTACATCTCCCTGGCAAGGCTGCTTTGTATGCACATATTAAACTGCTGTCAGAGGCAAGTCCTTGGCCCCATTCTGTACTTAATACTTGGGAAGGACAGGAGTAATATAAACGATCGGTATTGTGAGAAGTTTAACATTACATTCTTCTGTACGCACCAATTTTGCTCGGACCGTCCTCTCTCTGGTGAATTTCATTCACTGTTTCCAGCAGACTGTGTTTGTCTTGGGGATCTCTCCAGGAAATTTCCAGGGTGTTTGTCCTCCCATACTGAAGGACAGACACGTGCGTTGTATTAATACCTGATAGAAAAAAAATCAGCGTTTTTAAAAGATCACTGTGTGCATTATTGGTATATTGATAACATGCTTTGCATTAGATTTACTCACAGTTGTGACTAATATATTAGGTTTATTTATTCATGCACTATACATCAATAGCTGCACCGCTAAAGAACTTACATCACAAGATAAAGTTAGTGAATTATAAATATTTTTTAGATTCAAACTAAGTGAGCGAGTGTTTGTGGGGAGATTCCCCAAAGGCTAATATTACAAACGATGATGATATCCCAGTGCAACAGAACGATTATTAAATGAACATTTAATTGGTAGATCCCTCAGTCTCTATTACAGTAATTAACCCCCTCCCTGCCTTTTTATGGTCATGTGATATTGTTAGAGTATTTTAATCAGTCTGTATTAGCTGTGCCCTTATCTTACAGTAAGTGCCACGTAAAGTGTCAGGCTAGTTAAACTGAAGTGGGATTGGAGGTGAATAAGAAAGAAGGAGGGACTGGATTCAGCACTTGAGGGACTGGATTCAGCACTTTACCAACAGCCGTGCACCTGGGAGAATTTCCCTATTAAAATGTTCTTACAATTTATGCACAACTTTAAGAAAATAACTTGAATTGCTGCTGTGTAACCTTCAGTGCCACACTACCCTCCCAAGCCTGATACACCCGCTCTCTCATCTCCCCCAATACCTGGGACCTCTCCCCTCCTGCCTCTCTCCCTGCATCTCATCATACCCTCCCAGGCCTGATTTATACACCCGCTCTCTCACCTCCTACCCCTCATATCCCCCAATACCTGGGACCTCTAGGGGAGCAGTGAGGGAGGAGAAGGTGCTCGGTATATACTGAGTGTGAGGGAGTTACACAGTATCTAGGGGGAGCGTTGGGGAGAGAAGGAGAAGGTGCTTGCTCGGTGTATACTGAAGTGTGAGGGAGCTAGTGACAAGGTAAGGGGGGCAGTGGGGAGAGAAGGTGCTCGGTGTATACTGAGTGGAGGAGTTACACAGGTAGGGGGGGCCAGTGAGGAGAGAGGGTGTGCTCGGTGTTACAGAGTGTGAGGGGGAGTGTTACACAGGTAGGGGCTGTGAGGGACGAGAGGACGGTGATTGGTGGATACTGATTGTGAGGGAGTGGCACAGGTAAGGGGGGGGCAGTGAGGGAGGAGAAGGTTGGCGAGGTGTATACTGAGTGTGAGGAGTTACACAGGTAGGGGGCAGCCAGTGAGGGGAAGAAGGTGCTCGGTTGTTTGTATTGTTGTATACAGAGCGTGGGGGCGAGAGTACCACGGGTAGGGGGGGCAGCGGGGTAGTGAGGGTGGAAGGTGCTCGGTGTATAACTGAGTGATGAGGGAGTTACCACAGGTAGGGGGGCAGTGAAGGAGAGGAAGGTGCTCGGTGTATACTGAGTTTGTGAGGGAGTTACACAGGTAGGGGGGCCAGTGAGGGAGAGGGGTGATTGGTATATACTGGTGTGAGGGAGGTGGCACAGGTAGTGGGAGCATGAGGGAGAGAAGGTGATTGGTAATACTGAGGTGAGGGAGTGGCACAGGTAGGACTACAGGGGCGGGGTTGGTTGGGGTGTGGTTGGTAAGGGAGTAAAGTGAAGGAAGAAGAGTGGTAAAATGGAAAATGGCTGAGCGAGAAGTCCTCTGCAGGGATCGGAAGATTAGCCAACATAGTGGGAAAAACTGTGCTTTTTTGAAAGTTCCCCACCAATGAATAAAGCGTGGTTGCTGAATAAAAGCGCCCTACGCAGGAGACAAGGATTAAAGCACCCGACTACAAGGACATTGAGGAGTACCGAGCCTCTTGCATTATCTCCTAACCAGATAACTGGCCCATAGGCAAAAAGCCAGATTGAGTAGGAGTGATGGAATCGCTTTTTAGAGAAGACTTTGCTTTGTGGGAAAATACCAGGACTAAATATGTGCGTCTCTCTCCTGCATCCATTTCTCCCTAAACCTAGGGCTAGGGGCCAGAGAGAGTGGAGGGACAGGGCTTTCCTCAGTGGCTAGACGTAGCTACCCACAAAAAGGGGAGGTATTGTAAAGGGTCTTTTCCATGGCTAAGTTTACAAGAGGAAGTTCGCTCTAGCGTAGAGTTCAGCGGCGATCTGGAAATCGCAGAATGAAGCAATAACCATTCTACTGGCTCATTAACAGACTTAAACAGTCTGATGACAGCAGTTAAGTTCTCTTTTGATCCAGAAGAAACACACTGGACCGCTTATAGAGAGGCAGGCTGCTGTGAATGGAAACCTGCAAAAGGACGTTCAGACCCCCACCCCAGCCGAAGGAACTGGACTCCACCCTATTTTGTCATTTGTTGTGGTTAAGGGGCTTGCCCCCAACCCCATGACAGGGGCATGCTGTGGAGTTAGTGCTCGCATGTCGGAGTTAGTGTTGTGTTAGTTTTTTCTCTTTATTGGGCTTCGTAGATCCCAACTGGTTGTTTTGAGGTTTCCAGTAATCAAAAGCGTATTTTGAGTTTCCCTTTAAAAACTGCTCGTTACCCCTAAACACGCTTGCCACCTCTCCTAACAGGGAGCCTCAAAGCAGCGAAAGCATTATATGGAGGCAGCGGGAGGAAGGGGGACACCTACTCTCCACCCCGAACATTGGGTGGTGGAGTGCGAAGGAGAAAGCAGGACCAACCATAGGGAGACAGGGGCAGCCTGCAAACAGCAAAGCCCCGTTTGAGAGACAGTTTCTGTGAGAGCAAAGAAAGAGCAGGAGGGAGCGAGAAGCAGGAGGGTGCGAGAGCCAGGAGGGTGCGAGAGCAGGAGGGAGCGAGAGAAGGAGGGTCCGAGAGCCGAGAGAAGGGCATGCGGAGAAGAGAGAAGGGAGGGCCGACGAGAGGAAGGGGAGGGAGCACCATCGCCTGGGAAAGGTACGGGAGATGAGGGAAGGTCAGGAGGAATGAAGAGCGGAAAAAGATACCAGGGAAAGACGAGGAAGAAGGGAGACGAGCCCGGGAAGAATAGTGCAGTAGTAGAGGAAGAATGGGAGTAGAGGGTATACGAAGAGGAGTAGAGGGAGAAGAACTGGGGAGATGAGGGAAGAAAGGTAAGAAACCGGGAGAGAGGAAGAGACAGAAGGGCGAGAGGGGAAGAGGGGGGAGAAGAGGGGAAGAAGGGGAGCGAGGGAAGAAGGGGAGGAGGCAAGAAGGGAGAGAGGGCAGAAGGGGAGCCGAGGGCAGGAGGGAGCGAGACGTGAGAGCTAGGGAGGAGCAGGAGGGAGCGGAGAGCAGGAGGGAGCGAGAGCAGAGAAGTCGGGTACAACTAGCGCAGTAGTATAGAGAGGGTGAATCACATCACAAATTCGCTTTTGAACGAGTTACCCCCAAAATATATTTTGCGGTGTAAAGCGGATTCAGGCCGTGCAGATATCAAACTCCACCATTGGATAAACAACCGAGACGAAATCTAATCCGCAAATTTCTTAATATGCAAATAAACGGTTTTAAAGTCAGGACTAACCTCTGTTAATGGTGCAATGTCAGGGAATAGGAGGAGGGAAGGAGAGACACGAAGAACGGGGGATAGAAATGGAGGAGAGTGGAGAAGGGGGAGAGAAAAGACATGCAAACAGAAAAAGGGCACGGGAGGGCATATTGGGATGCAATGCATGGTAATAGGGAGAGCGAGAGAAGGGGAGGAGAAAGGTCGGAGGAGAGAGGCCCCAGGGAATAGGGGTAGGAGGAGGTGACGGTTTAGGAGGGGAGAGAGCGGTTTGTAAAATCAGGCCTGCGGGACATAAGAGATGCAGGGGAGAGATTGTAGGAGGGGAAGAGGTCCCAGGTTAGGGGGGGAGATGGATATGAGGGGTTAGGAGGTGAGAGAGCAGGTGATAAATTCAGGCCTGGAGGTATGTATTGATTGAGAGGCAAGGGAGAGAGGTTAGGAGGGGAGAGAGGTTCCCAGGTATTGGGGGATATGAGGGTAGGAGGTTGAGAGAGCAGGTGTATAAAACAGGCCTGGGAGGGTATTGATAAGATGCAGGGAAGAGAGGTAGTGAGGGGGTCGGAGAGGCAGAAGGTCCAAGGTATGGGGGATATGAGGAGTAGGAGGTGAGAGAGCAGGTGTATAAAACAGCCCTGGGAGGGTATGATGAGAGCAGGGAGAGAGGTAGGAGGGGAGGAGGGCACAGGTTATTGGGGGATATGAGGGGGGAGGAGGTGAGAGAGCGGGTTGGGGTATAAATCAGCCTGGGAGGGTTAGGATGAGATTCAGGGAGAGAGTAGGAGGGGAGACGGTCCCAGGTATTGGGGGATATGCGGGGTAGGAGGTGAGGAGCGGGTGTAGTAAATCAGGCTGGGAGGGTTTATGTGAGATGCAAGGGAGAGATGGTAGGAGGGGAGAGGTCCCAGGTATTGGGGGAGATGAGGGGTAGAGATGAGAGAGCGGGTGTATAAATCAGGCAGGAGGGTATGATGAGATGCAGGTAGAGAGGGCGGAGGGGAGACCGGTCCCAGGTATTGGGGAGCTGAGGAGTAGGAGGTGAGAGAGGATATGAGGTGTGGTAGGAGGTGAGAGAGGGGGTGATAAAATTCAGGCATGGGAGGGAGATGAGTATGATGAGAGCAGGGGAGAGAGTAGGAGGGAAGAGGGGTCCCA